>QXVZ01022374.1:0-10531 GCA_008931825.1 Phallusia fumigata | reverse complement strand
ATTCAGAAAAAAATGCATTTCGAAATGTAACATCCTCCTAAATCACAGTTTTAACATTATGCAGGCAAAATGGCTTAGAAGCTGTCCCTCCAATGGCTGTGATCATACAAGCTATGGTGGATGACGCAAGGTCACATGGCGTCATCACAACTTGTGAGGTCAGCAGTGGCGACCCTACGCTTCTGTTCATTAACGCCAACTACGTTGTGAAGAAAGTGACCACAGTTGACCAGTCCCAACCAGACAGGATGGTCCTTAGACAAAGCGACGATGGTTCGTTTCGAATTGTTTCCCAGAGCATTGGGTTGAAGCAGAAGATAACGAAAAAAGGTAAATAGTAGAAAACTGCACAACACTTGAGTTGGGATAATGGTTTGCTGGTTCGTATAGCCCTACTTGGATAAACTAATACAATAATTTTCCTCTCTGGATGATGTAAAATATTATTTACAGAAAATTTAGTGTGAATTACAATCTTTAGTATTCCTGCACTGGGGCGCAAATTAATACTAATGCATGGTCTCCAATTAAACATTTTGTTTTTGAAAGCTCGTCTAAACATGCTGTTCCGGCTACAACGTAAATTTTTTTGCTGGGATTGTATGCGGTGTTGATCGGTGTGAGACGCTTGATTGAAAATGTGCCAAGCGCATAAATGTATTTTGTTTACAACACGTGATGGTTCACAAATTTGTGTTTGCGTATTGTTTAGCTTGTGAACTTCATGATCTTGATTGCAAAAGATCAAAACAACACCAGTATCCGATCATACACAACAGTAGCAGTTAGTGTTAACAAACTCGTAAAAGTTTTTCATTGTACCCAAGTCAACATTACCGTTGTAAAATATCTTTCTTATCGTGCGCAGATGCGCCTGGTGTGACCACATCCAACGTGGCTGTGGAATATGTCCAGGAATGTTGCTTGTCGTATGATAACGTGTTGCGCTTGGGACAGCTGGCATTAGACATCAAAAACATGTTCAGAGACGACAGGGAAATAGCCTGGACAACATCACCTGGAAAGGTACGAATTCATCTGTTGTACTAAACTATTTAGCATTTGGTTGTGCGTTGTCAACCAAAGCCACTGAATAATTGCATTTGGTTTTGATTATCTTTGTTTTTTACTTGATAAAACCTGCAGACAAAGCTAATTTGTTATTTGAAAGAAACTTAAAAAACGTACCGGACAAAAAGCTTGTATATTGTGCTCTAATAATGACACCAGCGATTGTTGAAACATTTGCAACACACTGTATACAAGTTCCTTGGTAGTTATGTTTGTAATTGGGCTACTCTTCAAATATGTATCTTGTTTTACTTTAAAAAAACTGCTGTCAAAAAAATAGGTTGCTAAACTATTTTTACTTTACCTCAAAACTATGTCGGATGATAAAAACGCTGCAGTTAACAGTCGCAAATTTTGTAAACTTATCCTTTTTAACGGCCTGATTTGAAGGATATAGAGGCTATGCTTTTTGGTCTTATGGGTATAATTTATGTATCTATGGTTCACAAACTGCTCGTCGCGGGCCTTGACGCATCGTTTTAATTTTTCTAGGGCTAAAAGCATTTTCCATAATTGTATCAATAAATACAACTTTGATAATTAGCGTCTTTGCTAAATTCTTGTCGCTGGTGGGTCGAAAAGTCCAACCAACTTTTTCAAAGGCGTCGCATCGAAAAACTTTTGAGAAACACTGCTTGACATCATCCTTATTATTTGTAGATTTACTTGTCTGGAGCGTCCCGGATGTCAAACGACCCTACATCGTCGGAATTCGAAGACTTGCATGAGTTTGACACAAGTTATGCGATGGATGGTACATGGACCACGTCCGCCCACATCGAGTGAGTGAATATTCAGAAATAAATAAAAGTTTATAGAATTGCCTGTATGAGAAAACGTGTGTGTTGTCCATTGCCAACTTTCAATACATGACCTCCAGGAAATAACCTTGTCAGGCGGTACTTACTCTTTTGAGCCGCCAAGTAGTTACTTGAATTAAAAAATGTATTCCTTTAAATAAAAAATAAAGGCTAATTAATAATTTATTATGCATTGAACTGTTTTCGATAGGATAGAAATACGCCACTGTGTCAAGGTCAATGTGTGTAAACACTTCTTTTAAACGGTCCTACGGTTATGAGACCTTCCAGGCAGCTGGTATATCCGAAAACAATGGGCCCCGGACCAATGTACCCGCTAGACCCTCTCTTGTGGTCCCTACTTCAAAGGAAACGTAACAGGGAATGTCCCCGCAGTTAACCCAGTCTGTCCGACAACTTGGTGCATAAAAACTGATTATTTTTCAGTGGGACTTTTCCTGAAGTGGCGACGCCTCTGACTCTCACCACTGTTGTCAAGGCAACGGCGCAGGGACTCCAGGTACACCAATGCTTATATTTTACAATGACCTGCGCGTTGTACGACCCCGGACCCCATGCGGCCCCTTGGTTGACTCTGACCGGCCTGTTGAAGCTAACTTAGAATAACAAAATAAACATATTTGATTGAATAAATGACATTTTNGGGTATAATTTATGTATCTATGGTTCACAAACTGCTCGTCGCGGGCCTTGACGCATCGTTTTAATTTTTCTAGGGCTAAAAGCATTTTCCATAATTGTATCAATAAATACAACTTTGATAATTAGCGTCTTTGCTAAATTCTTGTCGCTGGTGGGTCGAAAAGTCCAACCAACTTTTTCAAAGGCGTCGCATCGAAAAACTTTTGAGAAACACTGCTTGACATCATCCTTATTATTTGTAGATTTACTTGTCTGGAGCGTCCCGGATGTCAAACGACCCTACATCGTCGGAATTCGAAGACTTGCATGAGTTTGACACAAGTTATGCGATGGATGGTACATGGACCACGTCCGCCCACATCGAGTGAGTGAATATACAGAAATAAATAAAAGTTTATAGAATTGCCTGTATGAGAAAACGTGTGTGTTGTCCATTGCCAACTTTCAATACATGACCTCCAGGAAATAACCTTGTCAGGCGGTACTTACTCTTTTGAGCCGCCAAGTAGTTACTTGAATTAAAAAATGTATTCCTTTAAATAAAAAATAAAGGCTAATTAATAATTTATTATGCATTGAACTGTTTTCGATAGGATAGAAATACGCCACTGTGTCAAGGTCAATGTGTGTAAACACTTCTTTTAAACGGTCCTACGGTTATGAGACCTTCCAGGCAGCTGGTATATCCGAAAACAATGGGCCCCGGACCAATGTACCCGCTAGACCCTCTCTTGTGGTCCCTACTTCAAAGGAAACGTAACAGGGAATGTCCCCGCAGTTAACCCAGTCTGTCCGACAACTTGGTGCATAAAAACTGATTATTTTTCAGTGGGACTTTTCCTGAAGTGGCGACGCCTCTGACTCTCACCACTGTTGTCAAGGCAACGGCGCAGGGACTCCAGGTACACCAATGCTTATATTTTACAATGACCTGCGCGTTGTACGACCCCGGACCCCATGCGGCCCCTTGGTTGACTCTGACCGGCCTGTTGAAGCTAACTTAGAATAACAAAATAAACATATTTGATTGAATAAATGACATTTTGTGTAGACAAATTTACGTTTTTATTGCTTGGCCATAACATATACTATCACAGCTTTTTAAAACAAAGCTAGTTGCTGTTTTTTTTAGAAGGAAATACAATTGATATCATGTAGAATTAAGTTAACCCTTCCCCCCAGCACAATGTTTTATGTTTCTCATGTGGCCTCATGAAAAACGCAATTGCCCACCACTGTTCTTTACTCAACCCAGATTTGTCTCTAACTTTACATTCTTCTCAGGATGCAGAAACTCGGTCGACTGCTGGAGAAAACCACAGCGGCGTCGTAGCCAGCACAGCTTGTGGTCGTTCGCTCATAAACATACACGTGAGTGGCGCTTTGTTGTGGCGCCTTAAGCTCGTAGCGTCTCGAAGTTTCGATTTAACTTTATTTCACCGCAGGATTTGATGTCGCCAGCCGAAGCCGCGGGAACTTGTGATGTTGATTTAGACGAACGACTGAGTTCTGCACAGGGCGATGACGATGTGGAGAAATACCATGGGCCGACGTCATCGCTGATGCGACGTTTAGTTAGGAAGATAGTTTTGGCCTGGGTAAGTGCTAACTTTTCTTCCTTGAAATTGATCATGTCGGTTTGTTAAGCAGGATTATTTAGAATTAGTAGGTCCCTTAGCCCCCTCTGTGACATCTATTAGTTTTTGCACTTTCCCTTACGTTTGCGAGCTTTAAGTGCACAAATATTTGCGGGTCTGTTGCAAGCCATATTGTATCACTGATGATGCCATGAGTTATTGCCCAAACGTTTGATGAATCAAGCATGTCGCTTTTGATAAGTGATAGGCACTGATTAATAATTTGGGGCAATACTGTTTTAAACCCGTCAAGGTCTTTCCAGTTAGCAGTTGTTTCTCCCATCCATTGCCACCTGTTTAAGCCTTTGGTTTTCTGTATGTTCCAAATTTAAATGTCTATCATGATGTCTACAAGCCTAAGAATTTTTCATATCTTTACTGGACATTAACTTACCAGTATACCAACGTGCGCAATCTACTGTTTAAGACTCATAACGTTAATAGATGCATTGTTGACTGAAAGCATCATTTTTCTCTACCTTAAAGTGGCAAGAGCCTTTATTAAAAATATGAAGACGTATAAGTTTACAGCATTGGCTTTAGTTTTCATCATATGACCATCGAATATGCGCAGTTTTTAAACCCTTACGTCCTAAACTTATAGCTTCTGCACCTTGTCAATTGTCGTGCTGTAATCACTGCGTATTTTTATGTCAGAACGTGCTCAGGACCTCCAAGCCCCTTCTCGAGTCGCTCACCGCCGAAAATCGTCACCTCGTCGCCGAAAACCCGACGCCAACGGCCGCCGACCTCTTTCGCGTCATCGACGACCGATTGTTGCCCACCCTCCGTGACGTCACACGCTGTCACGTGACCTACTGCAGGAAGTTCGACGTGTTGCGCGGAATGACTCGGACGCTGCTAACCGGACGACGAAAACCAGGTGACAAGATTGTGACACCTGCTGTAGTCGATGGCGGTAGCTATTATTTCCAGATCTTGAGGTGAAAAGTTGTAATGAGCCCGCGGGCTATTATGTGAAAATGGACTATATCCGGATTAAGTCTACGGACTGCTTTCTATTTCTGAGTGCTCCTGTTTGGCGGAGTGACCATGTCTGTAAGCTTATATGGTCAAAATCAGAAACCCCTTGAGCAAATAAGATGTGACCTTTCCAGGGGAATATTAAGGGCAATTTTTTTGCTAAATTTTGCCCTTTGAAAAACTCCAAACCCAATTTAAACCAATAATTTATTAGGATCTTAAACCCCTCTTGTTTTCCTACTATCGGAAATGTAAGACCAAGATCTAAGCCGTTACGAGTATATGAAATATATACCTTAAAAAATAACAAAATTCTTATTCAAGTAGAAAAGGCATGACTTAGTTTTAAACAATCTCCATTGCACAACAGACATTTTCTGACAGCTATGTTACGTGCCACTTGTAGATCGTTCAGTTACTACGTCACTGGACATGGCCACCATTTGCGCGTCCAGGTGGGATGACGTCATCGGGGTAATTCCCGACTCGCTGCAGAGGCTGTCCGAGACTATTGTTGACGCCGGATGCAGGGAGGAATTCGTGGCACTCAAGCCTCTGGTCAGTACCACGTGACGTCAACCAAGCCCAAAATTGTCCTAGCTTAATAAACAACCAAGAGCTTTTTCCAGGGGTAGACTAGCTTACTGTAAAACTTCAATATTTGTCGGGGGGAATGCCCCACCCCCTCCGGCTACGCCTCTGACGTCAACCCCACTTTTATTAATGTAGGAAATAGGGATGTTAACCCACTGTATTCAGCCTTCGGGGCTAAATCATCTAGGGAACCTTGTATGGCAAGCATACGAAGATACAAGAAATGCATGTTTTACTTCGAAGCAACCGTGGCACAACTCATTAAAATAAACCCAACAAAAAGCGGTAATGTGCACTGAATGCGTAGAAAGTTTTCTAACTTAATTATATTTCCCAAAAGCAATAACTTTTGCCCTTTGTGGCCCCAATATCCAACCTAGCAACTAGGTATTTATATTTATTCTACTTTTGCGTTTATGTTGTTAAATTTGTTCACGGAATCAACTCGTATTTCGGCAAATTACAAGCTTCAAACTCACAGTCAACATTATTAGGTTTATCCACATGCGGCAGCGTCACCAACAATCATCCACTTGAAGAGACGCTAGTAATTCACTCGTGATAGTCGGTTATGGTTCCAATAGTCTCCATACTAAAGCCTTATAAGCATTTTTAGAAGTGCCTGACAATAGTTAACAGGAAATCTACTTTCAGTGCCCATTATATGTTCCACATATTGGCTAATTGGTGATTTCTGTTATTTAACATCAAAATGGGCATAAAAGCTTAATAAAAAGGTTTTAATGTAGGCCAGGGGTGCACAACCTTATCGCAATTTCCTGTCATGCCACAGATTTTGTTTCAATAACGGCCGCCAGTGAGTTGATGTTATTGTATGAAATAAATATTATTAAAGAAAAGGATGACCTGACGATCCCCTATTTACGCATGCCTGAAGGTGTAAAGAAAGGTCAAACTTTTTAATGGCTCGTGTTTTCTTATTGTTCCAAATACAGTATCCAAAGAGTGTTTAACAATGCTTGGCCGTTAATACACATATTTTTGTGCAAATGTGTGTGGCCCTATAACTTAGTATCATCGGCCGCTGGTTGTGCACCCCTGATCCAGAGCTATATCTATAAGGTTTGATGCGGTTTTGTTTTCAATTTCCAACATAAAGAGTTGCTGTTGAGTAAAATGAACAGTTGACTAATTTTGTGCCCCAAATACCCCCAAATAAAAATTGAGGGTTTTTATTGATTCATTGCGCATTAAACTGCAATAGATGCCCATTTAATGACGGTCATAAATTAAGTAAATTTCTGCTTCCAGAAAGCTGTGGATTGGTTGCTTAGCGACGAATGCGTCAAGGCGAGAGCGCTCTACAAGGAATTGTTGGGTGAATTCGGCCACAGATGTATATCGGAGCTTGAGCTGAGGGAACAGTCCTGGTCACAGGATCAAACAAAAATCGTAACCGCCCTTCAGGTAACTTACATTTCTTAAAGCAAAAAGATTGACATTTTTTACTTTCCCTACCGCAGTGGTTACTAATCTTTTTTATCCATTCCTTTCTTTGTTTATTTCGGAACTTTTCTTTCCTCCCCTAGTGGACCAGAAGTGATATAATGTAATATTAAAAGACCTACCTGAAAAGAAACAGGCCAACTACATTGACCATGACTAACTTAACTATAAAGTGAAAATTCCTCCTCTCAACCCAGTAGTTTCCAACTTTTCATTCCTCCTTTCCTTATTTTGAAAATATTTCTTCCTCCCCAACTAGAGAAACAAATGTACAAATTAAGTGATGTAAAAAATAGAAAAGGTTTGAAACCAAGGGTCTACGCTTATCATGAATAACTTACCGGGTACATAATGTTCACAAACGTTTGCTTACTCAGGCAATAGTGGAAAATCACCCGGAGAGTAAACCTTTACCATCATTTGACGTTGACATTGTGCTGGAGAAACTCAAAACTCCGCTAAACAACGTGCAACGGTAAATCATATGCTTTCGCCTGACTGTGTGGGCATTTACTTACTCTGTGGATTGTTGGTTCCGTAGATTTTTGCTTCGACTCATCGTACCTTGGATGAGAGGAGCTGTCCGCGAACGGGAATGGAGTAATTCGATGAAAATGAAAAGCGTTGAGCGATTGAAAGTCGCTTATTGGAAGTTGGCGAAGACATTGAAATCACAGGTAAAAAATAAACACTCGAATGCAAAAATATATGTTCTATACAGTGGCGTAAAAACTTTGGGGGGCATTTACTGATCTAAACATCATTTTTACGCAACTTTCCACTTTTAGTGTTTGCTTCCTGACGAAGATCTGACATTCTTTCTCACCCACTCAGAGATCAAGAGACTAATTCAATGCCCATCACTCACATCTAAGTTTGTTCCAAAGTAAGTTGAAATGCCAATGTGTTTTTGTTGGAGTATTCACAACGTCACCACACGGGCTTGCGTTTTGTTGCATGTACTTGAATGTGTATTTGAATAAATTAGTTTATTAAATTCTTGTTTTGTGGCTCTTGGAAATTTGGGTTTTAGCGCATATATTAGTATTTTAAGGCTGTGGACCTAATTTAATTTTTCTAAAATTTTCTAAAATATTTGTTTATCGGCTTAAGAATCGTTGCCATTATAATGTATAAAAATTACACCAGTTTATGTTATGGGTTTACTAATCAAAAACTTGCATACTAACATTTTAAAAATATACTAATTTTTCAAGTTTGGTATAAATACATGCAACTATCTTCACATAAAATTGGCCCGCAACGCAACACAAGGTTTGGCAGGCCAGCTCTAGGGTGAAGTAACCGCAGCCATCCTTGGTACAGACCCTCATAAAACAATGTGGCGTTTTTTTGGTGCAGAGCCATCAAACGACGCCACGTTCACGCGAGGCAGAAGAACTTGTCCTTCCCAGTTGTGAGCGAACAAGCGCCCCCAGAACCTCTTACCAATCTCCACTCGAGTTCCGATAACATCCCGTATAACACTGTGCTGCAAGGGACCCCAGTTTGCCCAGGAAAAGTTCGAGCCCCTGTGAGGATCATTTCCGACCTCTCCGAAGCTTTTTTAATACAGGTTTGTGATACATTATACACATAGAGACAAATCTATACCGGCTGTTTCTTTTTTTCGGCAAAAAAATAGATTGACTTACGAGCTTATCGGACAAAAGTAACTACCTAGGGCAAAAACCAAGACCTGCTTGGTCACAGCGGGCCGCACTAATTTTTCACTAACAATTTTTATACTGTTACTGTTTTTCCACGGGGTTCGAACCCGAGAACGAATCTCGATCAGTTTTTTTTCTTGTCTGTATATGGGTCGAGCGCCTCAGTCCATTCGACCCTTTGAGGATCATTTTCATTGAACGGCAACACCACCTAGTGACCAGTCGAATACTTGATTTTTTGTGACACTGTAATTAAGCACAAACCAAATGTAGGCCTATATGTAGTTTCAAACAGTGATGTTCGGATCTTTGTAAAACAAATAGTTTAATCCCCCTGACCCTTTGAACTGTTTTATGACACAATTCATTTAGTTTTTGCATAACTATTGCTGCCTGAAAAGCGGTACTGGTAATGATACGAATCCTTGGCAACTTAATAGAAAGGCAAGCATATACATGTTAGCGTGTTTCGTTTTAAGGACAAAATATCGTCTAACATACCTTTGACAACAAACCGGCATATTACGCTTGCGCTCCAATTTCAGAACGGCGAAATTTTGATCGTGGAGCGACCGGACATTGGCTGGTGCGCGTACTACCCCCTTCTCACAGGACTGGTCACTCAAGTCGGTCAGCTATCTTCACACGGGTCCGTGCTGGCGGCTAACTACTCATTACCATGCGTCATCAACGTGAAACACGCCTTAAACTGCTTCAAAACCGGTAAGTTGGGTTATATTTGATTTTGCCGAACAGGAAATATTCCGAAAAGGCCAGGGTTAAATTGGTATTACGAGATGTAAAGGTTATGAGTGGTTTCCAATCAGGGAGGATTTTTATGAGTTAAGGCAGTGGTTTCCAACCTTTTTTGATGCATTCCCCTTTTTTGATGCATTGCTTATTTTGGAACTTTTCATTCCTCCCCTACTAGACAAAAAGTGATATGAAGTATTATTAAAACGTTTGGAACCACTGGTCTACTTAGAAGAAATACTACACTTGTCAAGAATATCTTTAATATGAGGTGGAAATTCCTCCCCTTAACTCACCAAATTCATCCCTGGTTGGGAACCACTGAGTTAAGGGGAGGATTTTTGACTTTATAGTTATTAATGATAAGAGTAGTATTTCTTTTGAAGTACACCGGTGGTTTTAGAACCTTTTAATGTTACTTTTTATCACTTCTTGTCTAGTAGGCGAGGAATGAAAGGTTCCAAAATAAGCAAAAGGGGGAATGCATCGAAACGTAGGGAAACACTGTGATTGGTTATGACTAAAATCTAACTAGTTGCCTGTTATGCGTTGATGGATTTGCCTTTTAAAACAAATTTGCCGTTGTTGCAACGGGTTATAATATAAGTTACCTTCGCATACCCTGATGCCAACAGGGATGCACAACCTGGCCATAAAAACCATGTAAGAGGATGACTTACTGGCGGGCGTTAGTAAACTAAAGTTGATTGTGAGGCAGGCAATGTGAACCTCTGGTCTAATTAAGTTTCTGTAGAGCAAAGCAACTAGTGGTCTATTTTCAGATGTCCATTATAGTTAACAAACATGTGTTTAGGTGAGGTTGTTCTGCTCGACGGGGCAAACGGGACAATTCAGCGGGCAAGCGGACCAGACCCGACCATAGATGATACAA
>QXVZ01022368.1:0-10767 GCA_008931825.1 Phallusia fumigata | reverse complement strand
AATGTGATCTTGACAAGAAATCAGAAGAAAACCTTCAACTAACTGACATTATTTCCAAACTCTGCACCAGCAAGCTGCACATATGGTAAGTTTGTTGGAAACCAACTAGTGGAATTTGTGTAATTCTATCTTTTTGCCATTCATAGCACATAAGCAATCTTTTCTACAGATTTTTTCAAGTCCCTGTTTAATTGTTCAAAAACTTGTTCTCAGAATTCTGAATTCTGCATGAGGCGTGGTATAAATGTTAATTTCAATTTTTTGCTGTGCAGGTATCGGGAGAATTTTAATCCTAAAGTTTCAGGTAAGTGTTTTGTTTTTTATTAAACATTAATCTTGTCAACATGTGCTTGTAAGATCGTTGTGTTGTTGTTCTTTCACAGAAACTGATTCACCATTTTTGACAAACACAGAGGAAAGGGTAAATATGCAAATATTCTAACCATAAAAGGGTCACTTAATGTTTTTAAACATTAAAACTTTTGACGCAGACTGCTGATAGTCAATCAACTTTACTTGGTGAGTGTAGTTTTAAAAAAAATATTTTTTGTGTGTTTTTCTTTAATCAGGAATTTTGTTTTAGATGCTTTGGCGTTGGAAAGTATGTCACTGTTCGCTGCTAACAAGGATTTCAGACCCTTGTCATTAAAAGGCAAATTTGAGGTAACCGTTTGTTTGACTGGATTACAATGTTAAGTTGATGTATTAAGCTAGGGTTGGATTTAAACTGTTAACTTTGAGACTTTCTGAAATGGTAGATCTTGTTTGAAAGTATGTGGTTTAATAAATTTTATGCACAAGTATCCAGTTTGCAGGAAGCACTCACAAGTCCTAGTAATACAAATGCACTGGGTTACTTACTTCTATCAATATTCTTTGAATGACTCTCAAGATAGTGGTGCACTATGTACTTCTTGTGGAGGAATTAAGAATCAGTAAAAAAAATTCCTGATATGAAAACATTTTTTAATACTTGTGCTGGTATACAATTGTACATGTGTACAAAAATTTCAGTTTTTAAAAACGGTTTACAATTGGAAAGGGTGACCTGTATTATTCTGCAACTATTGTCTCCTGTAGGAAGTACGAGGCCAATACCGGAAGATGTCTGTTTGTGTGGAAAGTGATTATTTGTCAGCTGAAGCAAGAATCTTTGTGATGAAGAAATGTTACGGTTTAATTCTTGATCTAATAACTGATGTAAGTTTATCTGAGAGACAGCTCAGCACATAGGTTAATAACAAATTTGAATGAAGCTGACAAAAGCACATTAAAATATTTTTTCCAACTTACATAAAATGACTTGGTCCCCATTAAAAAACTTTTGATACTTAACAATTGTTTACAAAGCAATTTAGCCCAGGTTATTTTTCGTTTTTGCAATGTATTTCTAACTTTCTGCAGAAAATATCCAAGCTCACAAATGCTTTAAAAGAAAAGTGCTTAAACCCTGATCTTACATTGGATCATGTTGGGTCCTCACACGAATGCGATCCGGAAACGCAAACTTCTTTTGATCACTTGAGGGTGCTCCAGAGTCTTGTAACACGACTTGTAACTTTGTCGAAAAATGTTTCAAGTGTTAGAGCTGAAATTCCATATTTTGCTGCATTTAAGGTAAAAAAAACTTTTGGTTAATTAAGTGTTTGCATAAAATTGTCAGGTAACAGGTGTATAGTTTACAAAAGAAGCATGTTTTTCAATGGAGTGCTTCCCAAAAACCTACAATAAAAGCAAGATTTTTTATGATTTTTGTTCCCAGGTTTTTACTCATCACACAGTTCAACTAAAACAAAGAATCCGGGATTTAAAATCAACTGTGACATCACTACGGAAACAAATCAGTGGAAAAGCATTTGACAAAGTAATATTCTCATTAATCTGCAACAATCCTTGTACTTTTTTAAAAAATGCCCTAAAATGATAGCTATGTACTATCAAGGTTGTGGGTTCTATGTTTCCTGAGCAAAAAATTGTTGTGTTTTCCGGAACAAAAAACTTAACAGCGCTGCTTGAACTGAGTAAAAAGTCACATAACTTGCAAATAAGGCCAAACAGAACTGCAATGAGGTGGTGGACTTATTATAATCATAACATATTCAGGCATTGTTCCACCCACCAAAGATAAAAATACCTATGTTAGCAGAACAACAGGAGTAGCTGGCCGTTCAATTTGTTTTTATATGGTTTTAGTTCAACTGATTTGGCTACATTAAGTTGGAGCAATGCTGCTAAAGTTTTATGCTTTGAAAACACAAAATTCTGAACGAGATTGGAAGTCTTCACTTTTTGCACAGACCACTTACTAACTTTCATATTTGAAAGTTTAAGTTGAAATTTGGATATTCTTTCAGCCCTACAAACTAGATAGTCCTGAACTTGACATAACTGTTTGTGAAGATCCCACAGTGGATGAAGTTTCAGTTGAACTTCTACAGTGTGTTGTGCTTCCAGACATTAAAACTCTGTGGTTTAAGGTAAAACTCTGCTCCTGCATTTAATGTTCATGAAATAATTAATTTTTTTGGTTCAGAAAATTCTCACGCATGATTGTGTATTCGAGGTTGTATGTGATCTTCTCTCAGTGTGGTAAGTCTTAAACTTCAGGTAAAACTAGAACCAGAACTTGTTGTTCATTATATGAGCCTGGAACTTTAGCTTTCAACTTTTAAAGACAAAGTTTTTTAAAAATGTTAAAACAAATGACATAAAGTAATGTTTCCTGATGTATTTTATATTTCCCTGTAATTTTTTAGTCGAGGATTCCAGAAGTTGGTAAAGTCCAATCGAATTTCAAGTCTTGTTCTTTTCTTTTTGATTTGTGTGTATTTGTCTATATCTCCAGTGGATTACAGAGTAGCACCAATATATTGATGCAAAAAAGATGAATTGCCAATACTGTTCGTTGCACTTTTTTGTTTGTTACATATATCATTTATTTCTGTTTAAGAGAAGTTTGTTTAGGAACATTGCATTAATTTATAATATATTTTTTATGTTTTTCAACATGATTTAGNCCAATACTGTTCGTTGCACTTTTTTGTTTGTTACATATATCATTTATTTCTGTTTAAGAGAAGTTTGTTTAGGAACATTGCATTAATTTATAATATATTTTTTATGTTTTTCAACATGATTTAGTTGCCAACTCAATGCATTTTGTGTGACTGGATTTGAAATGTGTTCTGTTATCAGTATTAGGTGAAATGTCTTTAAAATTGAGACAGAAACTCAACAAGATCCTCCACTTCAAACACAAACTGAATGCAAAAATTCTGCATTTTTTATTAAAAAATGGAACAAAGAAAGGAGCGAGAATCATCAGTTTATTCACAACATCTGTAGTTTTGTGGCAGTCTGGTATCGTGAAATTCATTGCACTTCTCACAACTTCCTCATGATTTAATCACTTTCCGATTCTTCCTCTTCTGATTCTTCAGCATCAGATGATGCAGGAGTCTCTTCAGCTTCCTCTTCTTCACTCTCCTCCTGGTAGGAAACAAGATTCAAATGTTAGGATGAAGAGCAGTGCAAAGCTTCCAGTCTTGTACACCAATGTTGCTTGTAATTTATATGTTTGTCTGAGCAAACACACTAAAGACCACTGTGAATAACATTAGCGATGCATACTGTGGCTAGACACAAGTTCAAAACCTGGGACCTAACTTTATGTGCTGCATACATTTTCATGTGTGCAGAGAGTGTACAGTGGCGCAGCTTACGAGGAAACATTGCATTAATGCACAGGCACTTTTACCATGGCTTGCAACCCTTCAGTGTTTGTTTGGCTAAAAACTGAGTTTCTTATTTTAATACTTGGCCCTTCAAATGTGTTGTAACTTATATTTAGCTTGTCAATATAATATGCATCAAATTTTATGTCCCCCCAAAAACTACCACAAGCCAAGCAATTCAGGTCCACGATAATTTAACCAAATCAAAAAGGAATTTGTTTAAAAAAATAAAACATTAAAACTGCAGAGACAAGCTAAGTAGGGCGATAAGCTTATCACACATGGCAACCAATAAAATTACAACTAGTAAAAAATGCCCTATTACATTGCAGTCGCTTGTTATGTATGTTGCTAAGCCAAATAATTGGTTAAAACAAACATGCACATTTTTACAAGGCTTCTCATATTTACCTTTTTGCTTTTCAATGGCTTGCTGTCGCTTTCTGAATCCGACGAAGACATTGAATCGCTTTCAGTGATGAATTCCTTACTTTTGAACTTGCTCGGGGAAACAGTTGTGCCAAGATGCTTCGTAATCTTTCGTTGTTTCCTGTCGGAATAAAGTAATTACACATGTCACAGAGGGTAGTTGAAAAAATACAATTCCAAGATAAACCAAGTTTTTTGGAATTAGCAGGTTTCTAATTTATCACCAATGTCCTTTAGTGCTTGGTTGCAGTGATCGAATTAAAAGTTAATTCACTTACTTAGGTGGTGACGACTTAGTGCTCATGCTCGCCTCACTCTTACTGTAGTTGCTCATTGCAATCTTGTACTTCTCCTTTGCTGCAAGATAATCCTTTTCAAATTTCTGTAAAAAAGACACTGTATACGTTACATGAAAACTCAAAGCCCCTACCAATAGGCCAAGTATGTCAAGTATAACCTTTAAACAGAAGAAGAAGACTTTGTGTAAACACTCAAGAAAAATGGAGCTATATTGGCTGTCAAAAATATGCTGCTGCAGCTTTGTTTAATTCAAGTAATAAAATTTTTAGGGCTTCTATTTAATAGTGAACTATTTCAAACACTAGTGTAGTCTTAAATGTGTTTGTAGTAAACTGTAGAAGATTTGCTAAAAATTCTGTTGTTATTATATAAACACGGCAAGTTCCAACATCAGAATGTTGACAGTGTGGATGGCAACTAATAAATTTATTCTACAAGTTGACATCTGACCTGCTTTGTGGATGAACTGACTGTTTTCCATTCAACCCCCGCTCGTCTGGAAAGGTCAGTGATGCTTATTCCTGGATGTTCCTTCTTAATTCGTTCACGGTTGGCATTCAACCATAACATGTACGCCGACGCTGGTCGTTTCGGGGCACTAGGATCCTTTTTAGATTTGCGCTGCAAAGATAGAGGAAAAGTGGCATCAGAAAGTAGAACAGTGGTTCTCATTTCTTGGTGGGCCTCTTATTCTGCCTGAAAATATTTTTGGATCCCATCAATTCTTCCACCATTTATATTTGCTGACAAACTAATATACTGACCAACTTATGCTGGAACCTCAAACTAGCAGTTAAGGCCATTGAACTTGTCTCTTAACAAAAAGGAATTGACACAATGTTTGATAAAATATGATGCACTGATGTAGATACTTAGCACAATAGTTCACCAGCAATGTGTGAATAAAGATCAACAGCAATACTATTTATTGGATTAATAAAGTTTAGACCTGAAATGTTTCTGCGATCTTCCAACTGAGAACTATCTAAATAAGCTATCCTAGACTTTTAGACATTGGGTTTTACATTTCAAAATGGTACAAAAGCATAAATTCCTGATAATCTAGTTAGTAGATGACGTCTTACCTTTCTTTCTCTTGTTGGTTTTTCTTTTTTCACTTTCTTTTGTTTCTTCACTTTTTTCTGTTGCTCCTGCTCGGAGTCGTCACTCCCATCATCTCCTCCGCTCTTCTCGGAGTCGGTTGAACCAACATTCGAGTCATATTCTTCGGCAACCTAGAAATAAAGTGTGTCGACTTGAGCGAGCATGTTATGTTTTGCACTTTTGTGGACCACATACATCATGGTACAAGTAATGACTTCCCTATGTTAGGTTTACTAGAAATATTCATGAGTTGTTTTATTTATTTTATCCTCATATCTTGTATTTAAAACTCTTATAAGTGGTTGAGCACAAACTTTTTAATCACAACAGCCATTTGTACTAACATTTGTAGACTAAATCCTTTTTTTGTCAAACATATCTTAAAATAGCCATTGCTAAACTTACTTATGAAGCATTTACTGGAAAGTTACTTTTGTTGTTGCTAAGATGATTACAAAATTCAGTTATTTTACCTCAGGTTCATTTTCCTCTGGGTTGAAGTCCTCATCTTCAGACTCACTGTCATCCGCTCCTCCATCATTGTCAGCCTCATATCGATCGGCAGCTTCTTGTTTCATCCTGGCCAGGTAAGGATCATGTACGTTGTCCTCCTCATCACTTCCGATCATTGTATCCTCGTAGTTAACTCCCTCCTGTTATGGGAAATTTGTTTATAACATGGATGCAATACTGTACATTGCAGGGCTCTGAAACAATTTTTTTGTTTGGATTTATTTTCAAAGAAGGGGCAACAGGCCATATTGTACAACTATAATAATGCTATGGGCAGACATCCTTACAAAGCACAACATTTTTTATAAATACTTCTCACAATAGAAAACCACTCGCCCACCAATTACTAATAGCTTTACTAAAGTTATTAATGAGGTATCTGGTAACTTCTCTTTTTACAAATCTTATGACAACTTTTCTGTATTATTTAGGAGTGCCGCAAGGCATTGACTTGAAAGTNCCAACATTCGAGTCATATTCTTCGGCAACCTACAAATAAAGTGTGTCGACTTGAGCGAGCGTGTTATGTTTTACACTTTTGTGGACCACATACATCATGGTACAAGTAATGACTTCCCTATGTTAGGTTTACTAGAAATATTCATGAGTTGTCTTATTTATTTTATCCTCATATCTTGTGTTTAAAACGCTTAGTGGTTGAGCACAAACTTTTTTATCACAACAGCCATTTGTACCAACATTTGTAGACTAAATCCTTTTTTTGTCAAACATATCTTAAAATAGCCATTGCTAAACTTACTTATGGAGCATTTACTGGAAAGGTATTTTTGTTGTTGCTAAGATGATTGCAAATTCAGTTATTTTACCTCAGGTTCATTTTCCTCTGGGTTAAAGTCCTCATCTTCAGACTCACTGTCATCCGCTCCTCCATCATTGTCATCCTCATATCGATCGGCAGCTTCTTGTTTCATCCTGGCCAGGTAAGGATCATGTACGTTGTCCTCCTCATCACTTCCGATCATTGTATCCTCGTAGTTAACTCCCTCCTGTTATGGGAAATTTGTTTATAACATGGATGCAATACTGTACATTGCAGGGCTCTGAAACAATTTTTTTGTTTGGATTTATTTTCAAAGAAGGGGGCAAGGTTTGATGAATGTCATGCAGGCGAGATCCCAAAAGTTTAGAAACTCCTGGTTTATTCTTGCAACAGGCCATATTGTACAACTATAATAATGCTATGAGCAGACATCCTTACAAAGCACAACATTTTTTACAAATACTTCTCACAATAGAAAACCACTCGCCCACCAATTACTAATAGCTTTACTAAAGTTATTAATGAGGTATCTGGCAACTTCTCTTTTTACAAATCTTATGACAACTTTTCTGTATCATTTAGGAGTGCCGCTAGGCATTGACTTGAAAGTCATTCCTGTGGTGGGTTTTGAACCCTTGACAGAAGCTGGGATAAAAAGTGCTTGGAAGACAAGGGACATGCCACTACGTTTTAAGGCCTTGCATGCAAGGTTGTGATGAAGATTATTACTGCTTATGAGAGTCGGTCAGTCATGTCACTCACCTTTCCAGTATTCTTTATCTTCAACTTTTTGTTGTTCACATAATCATACAGCGAAGTATATTGCTGTCTGAAAAAAATACAATAGCTATTAGCAAAATGCATCTTTAGCAAAGGAACTAACAAACAGATCATTTTATCACAAAACTTGTTTGTCTGTCAAACACCTATGTCAATAACAGGTTGAAATACTGAAGACCAAATTTGTCACCTTTCGATATTGCTGAAAATAAATGTTGATTTGCTTCTTGTTTCAATCTCAAAGTCGAAGAAACGATTTATGTTCGCTTTGCCTCGAGCAAAGTTGACGAAGGCGATCTCGTCAAATCGGATGTGTACAGGCGGCTTATGAACGTACATGAAACCTCGCTCAAGTGGAAAGAGAAACCCAGATGACGCTTTGTAGGTGCATGTGATCGATTGAGTTCCATTAAATCTGTAAAGGAAAGCTTGTTTCAATGAAGTCAGAGATTTGAAATTCAACGATTAAAAGAAATAGTGAAAAAAGTTAAGAAATATAAGTAAACATATTGCATTACCAGGAGGAATAAAAAACAGTGTAAAAAAGCAACACCTATACCATATATTTTAACCACTCAGCAATCAACATTTTTACCCTTTGAAAGATCCAGGAACAGTGATTTTCCTCTGGACGAGATGTTTCATTACACGACTGACAACTTCGTACATCGGCCCCGACATTTCCTTCTGTAATTTTCCATCAAATCTTTCTTGCATTTCATCTCTACAAAACATTTGGTGTTAACAACTTCCAAATTACGCAAATTAACCTGCTCACTACCGTGGGATATTGATATGCTCTGCATCCATTTGCCAAAAGGGTTTTATTGACTTTTCTACATCAAAAAGCTAAAATATTTTGTGTGGTAGTACATAGGTACATAATACAAATTATGTTGTAGCAGGATACCAACAATAGAACTTTCTATAAATGTGCAAGCTACGAGGTATCTCATACCAGTGATCAATGCTTAAAATGAACGGTTTGGCGGACATTATCACTCTCCAGTGCAATTTACAGTACATGAAAGCAAGAGGTATCATATGTAATCGAAACATGGGCTAAAAAAGTCTAGGCTCTGGTGAAATTCTAACCCAAGACAGGAGCCTATCCGGGGCTAAGCCCCCCGGGAGTCAGACTACCGACACCACTGCCTGCTACAGCTTTAGTAGGGGATCGACAATATTAAACATGCACATTCATATCATTCACATGATTTCTGCCAGTTATTTATTAAATGCTGATAATGTTTGTAGTTTAAAGATTTAAAACGATTTCACTACTACTGGTATTCCTTACTCTGATAGAGAAAACTCAACGGAGAGATCATCTTCTTTGAAAAACAGTAGAATTAGGAAGTGGTACCTGGTCTGACCTTGCTTCAACGGAGGATCGAGGCTTACCTACAAACAAGGAACAAAGTCTGGTTAAAACTCTTTCCAACAGTTGAAAATATTTTTCAACATTTTTTCAACTCACCACAAAAAATATTTGTCGTTGGTCTTTATGGGGAAGAAGAAACAAACGCAAGACTGAGGTGTACGTGATTTTGTAATCAAAAGTCTTTCCATGAAGTTGAATAAACTTGGGATACATCCGAATGTCGTACCGACCTCTAAAAATCAAAATAGGTCAAGTTTTAGAAACACAACGGAATTAACAACATCTTGTGGCTACTGTATGCAATTGCTGTGTTTAAATTCGCCTTTGGCACTATTTACATTATGTAAGAAAAAGCACAAACCTAGGTGTAAGGCATTGCAGATCTTGGAATGTGCAAATAGCGTTGCCTTTAATCTGTAGAACATCGGCTTTGGCCATCACATTGTCATGAAACTCCTGAGGAATAAACATGCATGAAAGATTTGTCACAAAAAAGTTAAAATATAATCGACGGACAGAGCTTCAGTTCAGTTCAAATACATGATCCGAAATGTTGCGACATTTTTGGGCAAGAATAAAACAAAGAAATAATGAAGATCCAGATGTTTAAAAGATGTTTAAAAAATCAATTTGGTCACTACAAACATCACAATAAAATCATTAATTTGGTCACAAAAGCTTTGTAGTAATCCGAAAAAAAGAGTTAAAAACATTTAATACAGGTTCATTTTACAATGTCTTTACTGAATCAGGTTTACCTTGACTTTATCAATGGAATCATCTTGGGAGGGGGGAATGTAAAATCTCATTTCCATCAGTGACAATTCTGAATCATCATTCTGATGAAATTCTAATGTCACTTCATCGCGACTTTGGGCACATTGCGAAACACTGTTCAGTGGGATCTCAAAAGAAAGCTTTTGTCCAACCTCAAATCTCATTTCATTTCCTGAAATTTTTATGATAGATGTAAATATATTAATATTTAAAAGCAAATATAAAAGTGAAATTTCTTTGGTTACATATATTTTTCTTCCTAAGCATAAGCTTGTGCACAGAGAATCTTCTGTAGCACAGTTTTTTTCTCTTGTGCACTCTTCAGAAGCGAGGCTACAATTTCAAACAGTTTTGCAATTAATATTCAAACAGCGAAAAAGTAATTTTTGCTTGATTTTTAAACATAAATGCAACTCCAAAAATATATCTAAATTGGCCTAATAAAGCTACAACAGGAAAATGACATCACAAATGTATAGAAATCGTAGCCGGGATTAGTTTTCTGATGTAAACACCTTGGAAATCTGTTCTCCCCCAGTTCCACCCTTTGCCGCTTAAATCCTGTTGTTCAACTTCGACTCTGTAATGATGTTTCATGAAGTTTTGTAATCGCTCAAAATCCTGAAAAAGTAAATTTGCCCTACAGTTCAACTTATTTAGATTCTGAGAAACCAAAACAAGAAAATTTATGAAAAAATTTATGAATGCCAACTTGTTAAATACTAACTCCAATTTAGGTTTGTTCACACTGATGACATTAGCCAGTTTTGATGTAACTTAGTGGTGTAATTCAAATCACAGCACACCTAATAGGAAAAATAGTTAAAAATTATTTTTGTGGAATATAATCAGTAGAAGTGCCAACCCAGTCAGCACATAAATGCTTTGGTGTAAAAATTTTCACAAATGGTTTCATGCGATTTAGATATTTTGCATGACACCACACTTACATGTTCTTTAAAGCC
>QXVZ01022366.1:16718-43428 GCA_008931825.1 Phallusia fumigata | reverse complement strand
GACAACTGCCATGTTAATTGTCTGACAAAGTAAGACCCTGTTACTACCAAATTGTCTACATAGTCTACACTAAACTAACGTTTGTGGTGCGCATGCATGTCAAAAACGTTTTACGTTTTTGGGGCTAGCGGGGTAACCACTGGGGCTATGGGGTTAAACTAAACTCATGACACACCGCCTTGACCATATCTACCAGCTGTGAAAGTTTCATCCTAATCCATCAAACATTTCATGCCAAAAGTGCAAGGACAAGCTGCAGGGGAGAAAAAAGAAAAAGTAAGAAAAAAACAAAAAACAAACAGAGTGAAAACAATATGTGTCCCCTTTCAGGAAGGGGATCCATAATAACATCTCTCTTGTCGAAACATGGGAGGCTGACTAAGTTAGGATTTAAACAAGACAAGCGGCCTGTAATTTGACGGTTTACATCCAAATGTCAACCCTATAATAAAACTCTTATTTAGAAATAAAAAGCCTGCATTTGGAGTAAATACATGCCGCATGAAGATTTTTTACATAAATTTTAGAGTTAATGGTGTCTGAGAAAACCTCACAACAAGATTTATATTCCCCACCCTTAATAAGGTGGTATGGTATAAAGCATGTCCATGATTTATTTCTAATTATCATAAAAGAGAAATCTGATAGCAGTAGCTGACGGTTTAAATGAAGGGGAAAGTTGAACGGGCTGGACGTATCTTGTACAAGGAACGAGTATGGGGCCAATACCGGCAAGCGTGTTTCACCAAGTAATATCCGGATATTTTAATTCTTCGCAGACTCATTGAACGACCGCCGAGAAACGCCAACACAACAACACACTGGTGATTAGCTTAAGTTGTGGATTACAACTTTTTGTCATTTTGATATAAGCGAAGTGGGCCCTCAAAATATTTGTTGTACGCCAAAATTGTGCATTTTGTGTGTAAGCATATGATGTGAAACAAAACACCGCTTTAGCCTGTCATTTTTAACCCCTCCCCACGTCCCGCAGGAGTTGTGGATGTGACTTTTGTTTTTTTTAAGTCGTACAAAAGGAGCAATACGCGGTCAGGTTAAAAGTTAATAAAACCCAGACTTTAAGTCGCCAATGCGCCACCCACAGTTCAGGTTTAACGCGTTGTTGCAACTAACGGCTTAACAAAAGACAGCATCGCTGCACGTGTTCCTTCCATTGGGTCGGCCTACATAGGAAACGCGTCCGCTCAGTTGGCGGGATGCTTTACGAGAATTATAAGCAATCGAAACCAGTTCCTGTCGGTCCCAATGTTTATCGTTGCGAGAATTACCCACTTAATTCGGCGCTAAAGTCGGCGGTTTTGTGTGGATATTTAATGTACGTGTGTTTGGTTTCAAAATTTGTTTGTTGAAAACAACAAATACGTATAGATTAAGGGGCTTCTAGCAGATGGTAGTATTTACACGCATGTGCTTGCTTCTACTCCTTACAAAACTTGCTTGAGNGCAATCGAAACCAGTTCCTGTCGGTCCCAATGTTTATCGTTGCGAGAATTACCCACTTAATTCGGCGCTAAAGTCGTTCGCGGCGGTTTTGTGTGGATATTTAATGTACGTGTTCAAAATTTGTTCATTTGAAACAACAAACCCGTATAGATTAAGGGGCTTCTAGCAGATGGTAGTATTTACACGTATGTGCTTGCTTCTATTCCTTACAAAACTTGCTTGAGCCTGTGGTGACGAGCCGCACTTGATGCAGTGTATCCATTGACTCTGCTCACCAATTCTCGAGACTGTCGGTAATCTTCCTTGATCTAACAAAGGCAACTTGCGTCAGCCGCAGTCAGTGGAACGCCGTTGGTTTCAAGTTCCTTGCTTGCGTGGGGTTAACCACTTTGCGTTACGCCACATTCTTTAGCACGCAAAACCCATTTGGTAAAGTTTATTTGTGCAGGGTTTCAGTGGTGCGTAAGATTTAGTTCAAGCGCGGAGCTGCTGTCTAACGCTTTTAAGGCAAGGTACAATGCAAATAGTGGTATAGCACTTTTTTCTTTTTTTGCTGACGAAGCGTTAAAAAGCAATTTTAGTTCGAAGCAAAGCGTTATATTTGCATATGCTCTTAATATTTTAGTCAAAACCAACGTCTGTTTGAAATGTTGCTACAGGACTGAAGGCCCAGTAAGTGTACACAATGAGCAGAAGACAGGAGGACGTCTGTAACGTGATCGTCGCTCCTGTGCACGTCTGGTCTTTACCGCGTTTGGGTTGGTGTTAGCGTGAAAGTGCTTCCTGACCCGGCAAAATTATTCCGGATGTTAAACGCATGAATGAAATGACTAGCTGGAAGCGCGTCACTTTGTGCAGGCACCAGCCGATAGGTTACTTTAGATCACCAATTGTGACATCGCGCTGAGCGGCGGCGTGCGTCGGACGGTTACCGTAGGCCAAGCCGGCGAATGTCGGTTGGCTATGAGCGGCGGCGTGGAATACATGTTTGAATGATTTTGAACTGTTAGAAACGCGAGCATTGTGTCATAGCAGCCGGCGAAACAGGATATGCGTTTCCGAACAAAGTCAAATGACCACTGACGGCAGAATAATCGTGAGAAACTACATCTGTTTGATACAGAGATAAAAAGGGCGTGTGTCATCCAGTGCATATAGTTTTATTAACGCTTTGTTAGCTTCAGATAAGTACGAACGTAAGGAGTTAATAGCGAAAGTTATGTCATAGTCCAGGCACGAGTATAAACCAAAAACTTCTCAGAAAATATTTTTCAAATTGTTACCATCAGATAAGTTGTAGGCCTATATGCCTCTATAAGACAGTTCCACTAGAGTGAGCAGGATAACACCACAAAATGACAGTGTAAATTATATGCGTGTTTACCTACGGCGTAGTGCCTTTCGTTGCGGGGGAAAAAATTTAAATTGCAGCAAATTTTCAGGTCCGCGTTGTCGCTAACTATCCGTCGGAACGGTTATAGGTGATCTCACAGTGAAATTGTGGCAAACATGGTGTGTCAATCGCTAAAGCAAGAGTGCCGGGTGAAATGTTTCGGCTTTATCGACTTCCAAGTTGAGGACTTTGCCAAGTCACAGGTGAGATTTCTGCAGCAAAATTGTATGGTTATAGTGTATGTTGGAACTTTGTCTTCTTATCTGAACAAAGGGCCGCCTGAAGGCATTAATGCATTGTCGCTACGAGGATTTGGAAAGGGCATGCGACAGATTCTTAATCACAGTGTCATTCGATATGCACCTGTTGGCATGTGGTCGCGCGCCTTAGCAGCAGCGCGACAATGTGCAGCCGCAAATGTTGGTTAATCAGTCGGATTGTGCCTTACAGCCGATGACAGCATTTTAACTGCACCAACCTTTATTAACACTATTTGTTACGTTTTTCAGTGGAACATCGGCCAGAGGAAGTTTCTCGCGTACCGTGCGCTTGTGTTCTCGTATTGGACCATTTTCCTGTTTGTCGACTTTGCCACTAACCAAAACAAAGGCACATTTTGCCTTTATCTGTCGCACTGGAACGAGGCTCAACTTGCCCTCTTCTTTGGGTTTGCGCTCTTCTGCGCGGTTCGCTACGTTTGGAAGATGCCGAAAGCTCCCAGCAGCTGTGGAAGCAGCAACAGTGCCTCTAGTTCTTCCTTAACGAACGAAAGCGCAACAAAGTTAACGGGTGACTGTAGGAAACAGAAAGGTAAACTTTTCCAAATTTGTAACGTTTCGCATCTGCCACTTTTGTCCGAAGATCTTTGTTACCACATCGTTACCATATGTTGGGGGAGGGGGAGGGGTTCGGTGCATTAACACTGAGCAATGGTTATTGGCACAATAACTTTCACGGATCATTAGCAATAGGCCGCCATTTCCGGACTGCAAAAATGCTTCTCATTAGTCACTTTTGCCCTGTTGACATTTGTAGGGAAAACCCGCAATGGCTCGGAACGCTTTGTTTATAGTTCACGGCTCTTTATGCGTATCACATATTTATAGGCATGTGTGTTGTTTGTTATATCATTGTGTCACCCGTAGAGACCAGTGATCAAGGTGTACCAATCCCCTTTGCGTTTTAAGGCATTAAAGAATTGATATAAAGCGTTACTATGTCTCAGTGGTCATCAACTAAATACTCTGCTCCAAGGCAGACATTCAGTGGTATTGCCAGGCTATGCTTGATACGTACCCGTTTCTACTTTCAACCGGACGTAACGTTTCGTGACACAGTCAAGCATTGAGCACATTTGCAGCGCTTCCATTATGTTGGGCAGGCAGCAACGAACAACAAAGCCCAACATGACTTCCACTAGGCCTAAGAGCACTCGTGACGTCTTGTTCGCGGAGTATAAGCACTTGTACATAACGCTTATCACGGTTTTATTTGCAAAATGGACGCAATAAATTTTGCGGCAACGAACAAGCCAAAACCGGGTAAAGCTAAACATTCGTTGATGTATTAGCATTGACGACGGTTTGACTGTGTTGTTTAACGTCCGTTTAGGATGTCATCAAAATTGGCAAAAATGGTAGTTATTGACACAAAGGAATGTCGGGGAAGTTTAATAACTCTTCCTGTACATTTAACAAAAGTATACGATAGCTGCTTGGATATTCCTTCAGGAGCAATTTAATTAGAATAACCGAGGGGGGTTTCATGTCCCAACAAACTAGAGGAACTTCCGTATTTTATGCGACAAGCATCCTTTCAAACAAACACAGGCCTTTGATTCAACTTTAGCGGCCAAGCATAGAACGATAATGACATATATACTGCTCATGGCAAGTAAACCCGTTATACCATCACTAGTGAGGGTATCTCGATACATTATTGGGCCCTAGTGAAGGGGCAGTCGGTGCCCTTAGTGCGAACAAGAGGCGCACCACGCGTTTTGGCCACATTTCTGCATTGTGTCTACACCCAAAATTTGTGCGTTAATTATAAAGCATTGATCTGATCTGATCAAAACTTTGATGAGAATTATGCTGGGTCAAATAGTTTTTAAAAGCGACATGCTTTTTTAATTAAAATTTGTTGGTCACATTTCAATGCTATATATCATTGTTTTCGCGCCTTCTTGTCTTCACGTTTCCACACCTACGTGCACAAATAGCTGCGTGTCTGGTGCAAGCGTTGTTGTATCGTTGATGATGGTGACAGTTTTAGCCGAAACAGATCCGTGTTTAATGGTTCAAACTTTGCTCTAAATTCCCATAAGGATACAACAATAAACAAACGTTGGGCTCTGTAGAAAGGCGCTTATCACGTATTCTGCAGGGCCCGGATGTTGTTACGTTACTTCATGATGCGGTATGACAAGCACAGGGAACAGGTGGGCTGTTGATTGTTGGATGACTGATAGCAAATACGACTTACAGCCGTGTTACAAAACTTGACTCAAGCCGTGTCACTTCCTCCATATGCTCATAGAAACGAAATACTCTGGCCCTAAAGCCGTATGATAAAGGGGTTCTTTGTTGTTGGCTCAGTTCTCTTACGGATGCCCATTTACTTAGGTCACTAACCGCATTACCTTCGATTGGACCAGCAATTTACCCGCATTTAGCAAAGATCCAGTTTATCCGAAAACGAAGTTTTGGATATAACTTTCCGCATTGAATAGCCAAAAAGCATTGGGTGGCAAACATGACAGCTGACTGTTACCAGAGTTGGATCAATTACAATTAGTAATTGAGCTGAATGTAATTAATTACTATTTTTGGTGTAATTGTAATTCAAACATTTTGAGTTTGTGTAATTGCAATTTGCTTACAATTTTACCTAATTACAACTCGAATAATTTTTTTTGCCAGATACCTTTGCCACAGATTTACAACGAGTTAAATCGAAAATTTTGTGACGTGTAATTGTAATTTGTAATTAATTACAATTCTCAGAAAAATTGTAATTGTTATTGTAATTCATATTTTTAAGGACAGAGTAATTGTAATTGTAATGTAATTCAAAAATTTGAATAATTGTAATTTGACTAAAATCATGTAGACCAATTGATCCAACTCCGACTGTTACGTCAGGGATGTTAAACTTGAAACCATGTACATGTGCTGTGAAGATGAGACTTTTCAGTTTTAAGTAGGCCACCTTGCCTGTCATTGAGCCTATAACCTTTTGTTCTCATAACCCATTCCTGCTCAGACCAAAATTTCCATTTTCACGAATGACGGAAGTCAAATTTTTCTATTTTGCCATTATCAATAAAAAACAGTGCTTTTTTAACTATCAGGTCTAGCTGCTTACCCACTTCCCACCATGTTATATTGCTCGCATGTGGTTAATCGCTCATGCGTTAAGAACTAGGGATGGGCCAAAACTCCAAGTGTTCTGTTTGGTCGAGCACGCTCGGTGTATTGTAACATTCCCATTTACACGGTAGTCTTTAGGTCCTGTATCTAGTCACCAGGGCCGTATTTAAGCTCTAGAGGACCCTTCTGCACAACATGGGATGCAAGCCAACGCTAAGTGAAACACTCATTTGTTTGAGTAACAACCGCAGCGCACGAAGACTTTAGTGCCATGTATGACGCTAAGAAATATGCCCACACTCTAAAAACCCAAGACTACTCCGTACAACCTATTTGTTGCACATGTTCATTAACAAAACAAAGGAACACACGTTCTATTGCGATAAAAAACCCGTTTGTCACTCGCCCATTACATTATTGTGCAATAAGCAAGTAATCAATTCGTGGTGCGGTTCCGCGGTGATTAACCCTCTAACTGCTGAATTATTTTACGCAAAATCCAGCATTTTGACAGGTCACGGCATTTTACGCAAATCCAGCATTTTGACAGGTATATTTGAATTTTTTGTCTAATGCTCGGTTTACTTTATGAGACTGCTCGGCCGAGCGCCGAGCATTAAAAATTGCGATGCTCGGTACCGAGTACTCGGATTCTGGCTCGGTTCGGCCCATCCCTGTTAAGAACGATTGTTCTGGGCTCTAAGTCCGCATGAATTTGTGTGAGTATTTATTCTTCGCCTGTTTGATTTTTCAAAAGCAGACGTTGTGATTGTCCAAAATTTTGCCATACTTAAAAATAATAACACTAATTAAGACATAACATTTTTTACAGTGGCGACTATTACCATGTCCGGTGGGACGTTGCCTGGCGCCGGGCAAGTGCGACTGCGCTGGTATCACGGCCTTACCACCATGCTCTACGTCACGTCGCTCAGCATTTCCGTGGCGGTGACGTTTCTTTACGCCTTTTTCGAGATGGGCAACAGCTCCGGCGACAAGCAGATGTCAGCAGGCAACTTTCACCTGCACTTCGTCAACTCGCTTCTCATACTTACCGACTTCTTTCTTAACTGCATCCCGATACGGCTCTTGCACTTCATCTACGTATCGATCTTTACAGTGCTCTACTGTTCCCTACTCTTCGTGCTCCACGTGACAGGGGTTAACTCGGCCATGTACAAGATTGTGGATTGGAAGAGGAACACTGCGTGGGCTATAGCTTTCAGCATAGGGATGATATTTCTTATTGCTCCCGCCACCCACACCGGTATGTATTTTCTCCAACGAGGAGTCCGCTTTCTCAGTTCAAGGACCACGCGAAAACGAGAAACGTTACTGCAACGGATGAAGATAATGAAGACCTTCCGCAGTTACTGATTTACTGATAACAATTTGGCCCGCCGGAAACTCGCTTGCATCATTCGCATCCCGTAGCCCGCCAGATTTCCGCTATTTTTGCTCTTATCACACCGCTAGTACCCTTCATCTTGCAATTCATTAGATCGGTGAAAAAAACTAAATCAAGTTGAAATTTGTTGCTTTATGGCACCAAAGGCGTCTTAGATGCACAGGCCAGGTGTCTAGGTTTTTGTCGTACCTTTGTGTTTTTACCTGCCCACAATTCCATATGCTTGGGTCGTTGTTGATTCTGGAAAATTATATTGTTTACAGACTGTATTTTTTTCCATTGGCTGATTTGTGTCATGGGACCAAATTTTCTGCGCATTTGTTAACTTATACTTCAATAGATCATTATTTCGGAAATGCATCAAAGTTTGAGAGGTAAAAATGAATACCGGTTCTTCCAAACTGCTCTGATGTGAAAGCGCGTTATTCTAACTGGGAGAAAAACTTACCAAAATACGGGGCCAAAAGCTGCCTCTCCTTCCAAACAGTCACAAAATTGTAAAACCATGATGCAATTCCTTTAGGCCGCGTGCTTGCAAATAGATAAATGCTTTTAACGTGGGAATGCAGGGAAAACCAGCTAACAGCTGCACAATTGAAGTTTATTTCCAAATTAAGTTTCACAATTGAGGTGATCATGCTTTCTTGGCCAGATACCATAGCAACAAAGAAGTCAATGCAGCAACATTGGCATCCTATTAAAAAAAGGAACATTGCCAATTGTAACCACCTATTTACAAAGCAGGTAACAGGTGGTCATAGTAAAGGGAACTGAAAAAGCCCTTAATACTTAAACTTTAGCATAATCCAAAGTGGGGTTGCTGAAACCAAATCATTGCCGCTGCCTCATTGGCCATTAAGCCATGACGACCCTTGGTGTGAGTTAATAACCGAATCCACGACCATAACCCCCTCGACCCATTCCTGGGGGTGGGGGATGCATTCCTGGTGGAGGTCCAAATCCTCCTCTTTGTGGTGCCATACTTCCAGGGGCTGGGCCACCGACCCCATGCATTGGTCCCTGTAAACCTGGAGTCGGGCCACCAGGGCCGCCCATTCCACGTCCAGCCGCACGGCCCTGTCCAGGTCCTCTGCTAGGAATGCCTGGAACGCCCATACCTTTCTGTCAGTAAAAAGCAAGGGATAGTTAAACACAGCGTTATGTGTCAAAGTTTCTTTTTGGTAGTAAATTTTAATACACAAACTGACCAATTGCTGAACACTGACTAATACATTAGTAGATTATTACACCAACAACATGAGATCTGATCTTCAATTGTCAAACATGTCGTTCAGTATTGTTTATCATCACAAATTTTAAAATTGTTTGCTTACTCCTGAAGGTGGAGGCCCTTCCACTGACATAGAAACCAGATGTTCTCCCCTCAGTAAAACAAGGCCCAATGTTCGTTTCTCTTCGCGGTCTGCAGTTCTATTTTTTGGGCGGATGCGCCGAAATTCATCACAATCAACAAGAATTAAATTCATGTGTTTGTCGAAGGCTTTAAATGTCCCAATGAATGTTCTGCCATCCTTAAACCATGAAATAAAATTCAAATTAAAAAGGTTGTTAATAGAATCAAAATAAAACTAGAAGGGTGGCTTTCACCATATTGCCATTCCACATAGACAATTTCAATTTATTTAAAATGTCACATTCACTGTTTTTTGCTATATTGGGTCCCAAAGTTACCTAACCTTTTTATGGCATGATTATTTCTGCAGGCAGAAACACATGGGTCCCCACACATGCAAAGTTGTAGATTATGCATTTGCCAAGATACATGTAAAAGTTGTAGCAGATATTTGAAAAAACTATTATCGTGGTATAATTTAATTTAAAAGTTGGTGATTTTAACTGAGAACAGGAATTAGACACCACCATGGCCTAATTTAGAAACTTTTGGGAATAGTAGGTTGACTGATGGGGCTACATATAAAACACAGCAAATGTACAAACCAAGTTCTAAAAACTGTCTAAATTTCATCCAGTTTTAACTAGGGATGTTCAAAGTAGAATATCGAATCCCAATTTTGCCGTTTAAATCGGGTAATTGGAACCGATATTATTTCGTCCAAAACAGCGTGTGTATGAGCGTGTGCAGTACGGCCACACTTGATGTTAATGCGGGTGGCATCAACCGACGCGACAGTAACGATACAACGCAGACATTCTTTTCTTGCACTAAAATGGACACAGTCATTCAGAGCCTTTACAACACCTATCCGCAACAACATTAGAACATCAGATCAAGTTGATGTAGTAGCTCTTACTTGTAGCAAAACACCTTTACATATGTTGTTTGCTCACCAAATTACAAGCTAACATTATATTTTATTCAAGTGCATTTTATGTGCCACTATGAGCTACTTCATGATAACACTTTATACAGAAGTTGTGTAACGGGTCTAGTGTACAATTGTACAGAACTATGTTAGTGACGTCACAGAACCTTGAAATTACGTCACGACATAGTGACGTACATACTATGACGTCATGCAAAATTTCATCTTCCTATGACGTCATTAACAATGTTTGCAACAGCATCAAATTTATGATCCACCGGCGCGACGACCTGGCTGAATACAAAAACAGTCACAAGGTACAATGACAAAAAATACAGAAACTTTTAGATTCCAGCAATTTTGATCAATCCCAGCCATTTTTATCCTTTTCTCGCAAATGTTACGAAACAAATTAAAAACAATAATGAATTTTGAAATACTTGCTCCAACACAAGCCACATTTTGCAAGGAAATAAGTAGGAAAAATTTTTTGAACTTATGACGATCTTGGGCTCCTTGTCTTAACTAATCTTTTATCAGGGGGTTTCACCACAACAAAAAGATTATTACAGCCTAATTAGAACGGGGATGTTTGCGGGGCTACGTCTCTGGAGACGAGATAAAAACAAGTGGGAGCCGTCGCCGGAAAGATCAGGGACCCTTCTGTTGATCGACGCTGCCCCGGGTGAGATGACCCTCGAAGGCGTCACACAGGGGCCAGTTTCCCAAATGACCTATTTTGAAAACGTGCGTTGTGATGTCACAAGGGCATTTCAGGTGCCAGCGATCGCTCGTCTACTTTACCGTCAGCGGGGGGCTCGGTAGGCGCGCAACCAAGCGGCATTGTTGTTTGCCACATGTGGCTTGGGTTCAATTTACTTCTTTTCTAAATAGATTGATATAACTATGCCCTTTTTCCTGTTTTCGTTACAAATCGATAAACGACAACAGATTTATTGGAGTTTACAGTCATGCACTTCTTTTCCCTGTTTGTAATTTTGCTATTTTTAGTTATAATTTAACCTATCCTTAAAACTTAGGCTCTTATTCCGTTCCTTTTTTCTACCAGTACCTTTAAGTTAATGGACATCATTGCACATTTATAAATTTTATCTTAACACAGAAGTTTCTCACTGAAAAATTTGTGTTTATCTTCAAAAATGAGGTAAAAATGCAATATTTTTTAGTTTGCAATGTTAGTCACCGCAGATAGCATGTTTTTTTGCCTTATTGTTTCTTTCAAGAAAGGTGAATCGTAAGTTTGCAATCTTACCCCTATAGTATATAATTCCAGGGGTGCAATATTTTGCCCCCCTTCCATTGTTTTTAGGTTTGCCACCAACAAGTTTTATCATTTTCGAGACACTAGTAAAAATACTTCAACAAAAACACATAAATTTACTACTGTTAGCTTTGTTTTTTTGTTCAGCTGTATATAAGTGATTTTTTGCAATCCAGGTTAGGGTGACAAATTAAGGTATTCTTATCGACGTAATGTTCACGAAGAAGAAGCAAATTTTTTTCATGGACTCCAGCCATAAGAAATTTGTGGAAAGAGTGCACAATTAGATGTCTTTTGTTATTGGTGGCTGTGTCGTGCCCACAGACACTAGATTATTGCAGATGGGTGTAAAGTGTGCGGGTATTTTACTTTTTTACACCAACTTTGTTTGTGTATTCCCTTTCTGTCCAACACATGGCAAACTTTTTTAATTTTTTTTTTTGAAGTCTTTAGATTTTTTTAATTGTTTGTGGGATGTTTTGGTTATAAACCATACCTTAACACCATGTTTATATGATCAGAAATATCTACAAAACAACATTGAGAAAAATATAAGCAATTTGGTATTGTACCTTAGTCATATTCTGCACATATATTTTCGCCTTTTTCGGAGGGCATCACATTGATGAGATCACAACTTTATCGTGATCAAAAGTAATATCAATGATGTCATAGGAAGATAGAATTTTGCATGAACTCATAGTATGTACGTCACTATGTCGTGACGTAATTTTAGGGTTCGGTGACGTCACTAACATAGTTACGTACAATTGTACACCAGACCCTGTTTAACAAAGATTTTATGTACCTGCAAGATACATCGCATTCGAAAGTTGATGTGGTTGTTTAATTTTGATCCTCCACGTGGAGCCTAAAAAGATAAAACAGAAACTATAATTATGTAAAAGAAAAAATAATAAACCGAAAAATAATAACCGCCAACTTAACATTTTAAAATCAAGGAAAATAGCACTTATCTGACATCAAAACACTCCAATAATCGCACTTAACTCATATCTTCTAAAAAACACTTCAAAAAACTAACAACTCTTACCATTTTTATTGAAAGATTACGAAAACTGGTTACAAAAGAAAACCAGTAAAAAATACGAACTGCTTGACGCCGATCTGCAACAAAATTTTTCGACGAACAAGCGTGATGCTATAGCACATTAAACGGAGCATATATAAGCACGCATGTTTTTTTTAATCCACTGTACATTTATTACCGTAAATGTTAAAGTTGTGTTGTTGTACAATTTGATTTATAATGACATTAAAGCATAATTTTAGAAAAAAATTTACCTAAAACTTACCTTCCAGTTTATTATTGTTCTTCAAATACGTCCGTGAAAGTAAGTAAATCGCGAAGGCGGGTTATTACCATTTCACATCGATTGGCGCCTGATTACAATGAATAAAGAAGCTAGTTCCCAAACTGTAGTACCATAGATAACTTATTAGTTATCACTCTATACATTATTCTTTGGTAGTACGCGGGGTACGTGGTACACGAGCAACTCGAGTTGAAACAAAATAAAGCTATAAAAACCAACCTGCTCGAGCGTTGTGTTGCAGAGCATCATATGTAGCTTAAAACATGAAAGCGCATACAACCTGAGAGTCCTGGACGTAATGCCGGCGGCACGATGTTGGTTGAACCAAGTTATTTTTAGGAGTGAGGTTTGTGTTTTTCATTCAACTGGACGAATCGACGGATGTAACCAACAACGCTCGGTTACTTGTCTATGTTCGCTGACATGAGAGCAGAATGGGCAAGATATTTTTCGTCACAACAAAAGGAAAGGATGTTTTCGATGTTAAGTCAAGGTATTCTGAAAAAATATATCACTAACCAACTTTCGGCCGTAGTACTTTGACAAACTTATTAAAAAACATGTTTGGGGAAAACTAGTGTACCTACAATTGGGCACTTACAAGATCAATCTGTGGCTTTCGGCTCCAAAATGTTTGCCAAAGAAACATAAAGTGCAGAATGCAAGGTTGGCACAGCACAGGTATGGTAAGTACGGAGTTGTGCGTACCTTTTTTATGATTTTTACATCGTACCTTTTAATTATTTTGCTCCTTACCGTATACGGTATACTGCCATCCTTGGTAAAATGTCTGCTAAAATCTGGCAACAATACCGGAATCCCCACTTTTCTGCCACATCTTCGTTTTTGTTTTTAGTCAGCTGTAGCCTGACATTTACATTTGGTCTTTTCGAAATGGACGACGAAGAAAAACTGTTCTTCGCCACCACTACCGGGGGCACGACAACATCCTTGACAATTTTCTAAAACTGTATTTCGAGTCACGAAAGCAATTGCCATGAAAAATCTCGCCGTCGCGAGCTGCAAGAAAAGGCACAATAGGGTCACTTGAAAAAACGTTAACCGGTGAAATCCCGTACGAAATGACCAACCAACCTGTCCAAAGCCCAAAAAACGCATTGTATTTTCAGAAAATTCATCGCATTATAATTTCATTCCACGAGATGGTTAACTCACTAGTGAATTCTAGTAGTTGCAAAATTTCGCCTGGAAAGGAATTTGCCTTCAACGTTGGATCACGTGACCTGCAAACGCGTCAACACGCGGTAGAAATCGGGCGAACACGTAAGCAAAAGTCACATCGTATCAGAATTCATCTAGTTACATAGCTCATAGCGACAACACGATCAAAAGCTAACGAAGAAATCGTCATAACGCCATAAGATCGAAGCAAAAAAACTAGGTGCTGTGGAAAAAGAAACAAAGCGTTAAAATCTACAGTAACACGTATTTTTTACGACAAGTCTGTTTGGGCTTAAAGTGATAAAGGCTTTTAATAATAAAGTACACACTGACTTTTTATAACAAATGTAGGAGGGATTGCTAAATGGAAATGAAGATTATTAAAGTGTATGCGTACATACACTTACTCGCACAATCCTAAATGATTGTTCCAACATAATTTGATTAAAATTCAAAGATAACACTAACAAATGAAACTTCAAGCAAAATTTACATTTCTTTCGCCTCTTTGTTCTGGTGATTTTTGCGCTTTGGTTGCATCACATGCCTATGGTGTGGCAGAGAACACAAAGGTTGATAGACTTTTGCTGGCATGAACGTGGTACAGAGTCCAAGTTTGGCCACGCGGTGGCGATCAAGCCCCAGCTACGACACATTAAATCGCCAGCGAGAGCAGTCCTTCGCTCGAAAAAATGCCCCATGAGCAACACAGTTGCAATTACTGCGTCGTGGCAGGGACTAATACTGGTGACGAGGCAAGGCTGATTTCAACACCAGCCTGAACGAGGAAAGTTGACAGACCGACACAAGGAACACGATTCGCGATCAGAAAAAGCAAACGGGCGAGAGAAAAACGAAAAAAGAAGTCAAGCGGGGCGTGACGGCCGGTTGAGACGCGGGGCAATGCAGGCCACGGGGATGGTTTTTGCTAACGGATCGCAGAAAAATTTGCAAACCTGCAAAGGACCTACAAGATATATGAAACAGGATGTTGGACTGTTGAGGCCACGGTATTTTGCCAAAAATGGAACACAGACATAACACGAGACTGTTGGAATTAAACGGCATTAAAAACGGAAAACACCGTCCAAAAAGATGCTGTACGTCGATGGGACGAGTAAAAACAAAATATCCAATGTTAGTTGTGACTACCCTAAGCACCTCCTTGTACGGAGATGTTTTAAATTCAAGAGACCAACGCGTATTAATAGTTGCGATTTCTAAAGCAAAAACGTAAGGGCGAGAGAAAAGCACGCAATGTTAAACAGCTTCGTGCGACGGGTGTCATGTGTGTTTTCGACACGTTTCGTCGCAATTGTGGGAAGATACCAAATCGACAAAGGTCACTCGGACAAAAACAAACGGTAAAAGACTATTACCCTTGGGCAGAAACAGCTGCCATTTCTTGCCGGGGAACTATGCGAAACGCATTACTTGGTTGTTCGTCCCCTTAGTGTGGGTCAAGCCACCTCATTCGAGAATGAGACTTATAAAGGATGCAATGTGGAGTCTGTTCTCGCGCAGATGCGATTGTATGAAGGGATGCTCCTCGAGATCGCGGTAATTTGGGCGTTGTGCCGGATCCTTGTTGAGGCAGCAGCGGCAGAAATCGTGCAGCTCGGGCGAGAATGCGTTGTCCGGCAACGACGGCGACGGATCCTCAACCACCTGAAAAACAAAATGATGGAAACTGTTTTTGGACTTTGATTAATGTTTATTTGAGCAATGCAATGGCGTTTGGGGGGAGCAATATAAAAAAAGTGCTGCTAAAAAGTTGTAATTGGTTGGCATTAAACCAAATACTATCGTGTATAACAGGCGGAAAATAAGACTTCTATCATCCTTGTAATACCTCTACGATCAATACAAGAATACATGCGTGTTTTTGCGTTTGTGTCCAGCTCGGGGTTACAACCGTTTCTTTTGTGTAACACTTTGGCGAGCAACATTTTGGGGCAAGCTGATTTATTACTAAACATCAACGTCCGACACCGATCCCATATGTTTATACGGCCGGACATAAAGACATGTGTAATTTTGCAGTTCTAAAGGACAAAGGTTCGGCAACTAAAGGTTGCAGATATCCACAATCTATATAAAACGGTAAAGGTTTCTGGTACACGGACACCCATAACTATTCAGGTAACTGCAGTCAAGTGTCCAGCCATCTGTGGTTAATAACCATCTCTGTGTTCGTACCTAACCTTGGGTGGACTCTCTTTGTACGATATTTTGCAATGGGAAAATATAAAGCAAAAAACGAAACAGTGGCGTCAAGTCACTTTGTCCAGTGGTTGAACCAGATACAAGTAACACCATACAAGTAAAATTGAGCAAGATACAAGTGACACCACATGTTTTTAGTATTTGCTGGGTTTAGTATAGACTAGGAACTTGGCTTTAAGTTCATTTAGCTATGGTCATTCGAAAACAAAGAAGTTAGAGCAAGGTCACAATGGGCGTTACTTATTCGCGCATACGGATCCGGTGGAATTTGTAATCCAGACAAAACACGCAAATGTGGCAAGCACCTCGCCGAATAACCGGTTGTGGGCGGATAAGGGATTAGTTTCATGTCCGTTGCGGTATCTTATTCCCCGCCAAAATTACATGGGTAATTTCCATTGAAAACTAACAGCATATTACGCGCAGGTAACATTTTCTCTCGCATCCTCCGCGTATTTTACCCGGGCAGTAACATTTTTCTGAAAAAACAAAATGTCTGTGTCTTGGCAACCAAACACTGTCTTGTAAAAACCTATGCGGTACGACTACACGTTTGTCTTGTAACGGGAATCCACAAAACCACGGATACGATTCTCCAGCTACCCAGAACAATACTACAACCTCCTGAGCATCACATTTCAGCAGTGCCAACGAACCTGCTTTAACTGCTGAAAGGGATTCTTCCATGTGTCGTAGGGGAAGTCCCCGGTTGCGACTTCGATCATGGTGATGCCGAGACTCCATACGTCACTCTTCACGTCATAACCTTGCTTGTTCTTTGCCGGATCGATGCGCTCAGGGGCCATGTAGGGCTTGCAACCGGCGTCTATGGTCTTGGCCAGGGAGTCGACAAGCTGTCCGCTAATGCCGAAGTCGCACAGTTTCACCTGTCCTGCGTAAACAAAACACAACAGTTTTAATCTAGCATTCCAAACCGTCTGGCTGCTGTGTAACCGATTTGCCTTAGAACTGAGTGGTGTATGGCACTTTCTACTTTTCACACCAAGCATAATTAGTTGCATATTGAACAGTGCGAACGTTTTGGTAAGGCTCCCATTGCAACTGTCACATTGACGTAGGTTGAACATAAAACCGTTAAGTTAAAACTCAAAATAGTCACGCATTGATTAACTTGACAGTCAGTCTGCATGCCCTGATCAGGCATCATTGTGGTGACCTTTTATTGTCCAGTTCTGTGTTTCTTGTAAGGGTCTCGCTTGTTATTTTTCTTTTAATTTGGTGTTTTTTAGTGGTAACAACAAGTCATATGTAAGTAAAACTGTTGGCTCAACTTTCTTTCTTTCGTTCAAGAATCTTTGAAGGGTAAGAGTAAACAACGTAAGACAACCCACTTCTCACGCCATCGATTCTTTTCGTGTACTCATTAATGCAATACCCACTGTGCTTTCACAACCAAATTACATCCAGCAGNGAAGTCGCACAGTTTCACCTGTCCTGCGTAAATAAAACACAACGGTTTTAACTAAGCATGTAAATTCCAAACCGTCTGACTGCTGTGTAACCGATTTGCCTTAGAACTGAGTGGTGTATTGCACTTTCTACTTTTCACACCAAGCATAATTAGTTGCACATTGAACAGTGCGAACGTTTTAGTAAGGCCCCCATTGCAACTGTCACATTGACGTAGGTTGAACATAACACCGTTAAGTTAAAACTCAAAATAGTCACGCATTGATTGCCTTGACAGTCAGTCTGCATGCCCTGATCAGGCATCATTGTGGTGACCTTTTATTGTCCAGTTCTATGCTTCTTGTAAGGGTCTCGCTTGTTATTTTTCTTTTAATTTGGTGTTTTTTAGTGGTAACAACAAGTCATGTGTAAGTAAAACTGTTGGCTCAACTTTCTTTCTTTCGTTCAAGAATCTTTGAAGGGTAAGGGTAAACAACGTAAGACAACCCATTTCTCACGCCATCGATTCTTTTTGTGTACTCATTAATGCAATACCCATTGTGCTTTCACAACCAAATTACATCCAGCAGTGTTATCCATTAGAACAGTGGTCGGCAAACTGTGGGCCGCCTAGTACTTTTTAGTGGGCCGCGGAAACCTTACTTAACTGGACCGCGTGGTGTATAGGAGCTGGATCCTGACGCGATGGCGGGGCCAAAACGCAGAATCGTACTCCATTGCACCACATGTAAAGGGGGGGGGGGGGGGGGGGGAAATAATTGTTATGTAGGGATGCATTGTGATAAAACAAACAAGTTATTTGACATAACAAAAACAATTGTTATGTAACAAACGAATTGTGATGGAACAGACATGGTCTGAAACACATGAACAGCAAAGTAAAGTGTACTCGACATGAATATAATTGGCGAAATTAAGGAAATAAAAATGTGGTTTTATACATAAAAAAGATTGATTAATGTTAAGAGACATTTTCAATGCAATTTTATGAAAGAAACTTGTCTCAGTTATCTCGTATTAGTTTGTACGGAACGTTTTATGCTGTGTGGGCCTCCAGTGTTAAGTTTAAATGGAAATCTTCGTAAAAAAAGTTTGCCGACCACTGCATTAGAATCACTAACACCCGCAGATTTCCAGAGACATTTCCCCCCCTGATGACGTTTTATGCATGGTAGGTAGATGTGTACACAAGCATATCTTAAAATCAAGGCATGAAATCAAACCACGCTGGGGATCCTTTGTGTTGTGCGGGCAAAACAAGTGCAATTACTCTTGCAAATACAGTGGCTTTCATTGCGGCAAATACCGATGACGCGGCACACGGAGCCACAGGTGTGACGTCAGAGCATGCTGAGTCACAGAAAGACTTGCAGATGTGGAAGTAAAGAGGCCGGTTTTGCACGGCCGCCCCAGCAGTTCAGCTGCAGGTATTGAAACAACGGAAACTTGGCTATTTCGTTGCATTGTGACGATGCAATCTTCATTAAAATAGCATTTAACATTATAATTTGCCTACTAAATCAAACAAGCAATTGGTTGAGATTTAGATGCTTTTCTTTTTCATCACCACAAAATGGCGGTTTTCAAGAAGTTTATGTGTAGTCTAAAGCACATTGCAGGTTGTGTAATTTTTGTTGCGAGGTTTAACGGAAAATAATGCCGTTGAACGCTACAACACTATACGTTCAGTAGGGTACCATCCTAACAAAGTTAAAACACCCCCTTTGGTGCCTATTTAGCTCAGGTGGTTTTGCTTTAAAATTGCAACACAACCTGATATGCATCAAAATCACCATTACGGGTTTCTCAGCACGGGAATCTTTGTTGACTTTTCGTTGTAGACAATAGAGGTATAATTGTGAGTCAATGGAAAGCCCCGAAAGCTGACAGAGGACACAAGGCGATTAAACCTCCTTTTGTAGGACAATAGTGACGTAACCAAACACTCCTGAGTGACAGTAATTGTCCATTTATGGACCAAGGTATGATGTGAGTTTGATACTGTTCACGCCTCCTGAACACAACCATGTTTTTGCGTTGAGTAATTATAAAGTAAACGTCCTTCACAACTCTTGCTGCTGCAAAAAACTATTCATTCCACTTTCCCTTTCTGCCTTGCATAGCTAAATGAATACCAGCACTGTGTTGGACCACACCAAGGCTATCTAAATGCCACAGCTGGAATTCCGAATATTCGATAGACGGCACCCTTGTCTGTTTTCGTCGCGGAATGCGGCTAACTACAAAAACACCATCGAAAAATTTGTCTTTGGATAAGTCACAAGGGCATGAAGGCACGAACAGACACAGGAGCGCAATTCAAACAAAAAAAAACAGGAGGGCCCGGCGGCGGTGAGCACTTTTTATCGTCAATGGCGGTTTGTTCGTCGCCGAAAGGTCGGGCCGACAGACAAAGCACTGTCCCGGCGCAGGGCGTGACATTTTCATGCATCCGCACATTCTCTTTGCGCCTCTGTTCGTCCCGGAACCGAAAATAGCCGCGTCGCCCACAACGCAGAGCAACAAAGCGTGTGTCTGTGAGCCACAAGCGCTCCATTCATACGTCACACACGGCAACATTGTGACGTCGGACGCGGTTGCACAGGCAGCGGTATTGCCTTTAAGGCCGCGTTTCGCCAACCGTTGTGCGAACGGGAATCGCGCCTCAGGTGGTCACGTGACTTCCGGGCCGCCAAAATGAGGTCAATTTGCAACCGGATCGCGGTTTAATCTCCGAAGCGTCGTAAGCGAAAAACCGCGCGTTCGTTTAATCAAAGCCTGCCTTCGTGCTTGCGGCTTTGGGTGTTGGACGAAGAACAATGGGCGATTTACGGAGGCGCTCAATTATCGGAGCGATTGTTGGCCAAAGGCCGGATTAGTGTAGACGCATCGTCTGGCGAAATATTAAGCCTACTGTTCCTTGCTGTCGACCACGCGTGACTAAGACAAACAACGATTCATCGCGCGTTTCGGGCTTAACTTTGTGTGTTGTCAACCTCGGGAGAAGAAGAATCGCACGATTACTTCTGTATGTTTCGATTTAAGTGTGAAAAATACACACACAGCACACATTTTAAATATAGGTATTTTCGGTTTACTTGCACTGCAAAACGTGCAGAAACTTCGGCACAAGATCCGAACCGGGACGTGCAAAACAGAAGTGGACATACTGTGGGAGGAACAATGGGGGAAAACAAGGGCTTGGGAAAGTTGGGCGGCCTATTGCACCATCGCAACACACCGTGTGTGGCTGTTATAGCTCTGACTCACCTAATTGTTTGCCTGGAAACACTGGGGCGAGGGGTATAACTAACCTTCCCGCTGTGGACGTGTGTGCAATCTGATAGCTTGTTTTGGTAATGGTAGACCAAGCTCTCTGGCTTAAGGGGTTGTTTACGTTGGCAGCGAAGCGAGGAAGACGAAATAAGACGCCTTGGTTTGTCGTTTATGTAAAGTTGCGGTTTTGCAAACGCCCGCTGTTGTGCCCTGGCTTGGGGGAAACCTAATATGAGACCGGAACAGGTCGGCGCCAGGCTTCTGAAGGTAGTCGACGAGAAATATATGACCACCAGTTTATCATGGGTGTACACAAACATACACAACTCCATTCCATAGGTTGCGTATTGCAATCACAGAGTATGAAAAGAATTGCCACAGGTTTTGTACAAACGATTGGAGTTCATCCTGGTATGAACACTATTATCAACCGAAACAGTATGACAAAAGATTTGTTGCTTGCAAACTTGCAACGAAAGTTAGCGGGTATTCCGTAAGCACGCATGAACAGTAACGTCCGACAGAAGACGTTGCCAGCGCATAGCCATACGTCTTGAATCAAACAGACGGTGCAGTGGAGAGCTTTAAATGAGCTGTTTGCCCTAAAGCCAACGTCTGAGTCACTGAAGTCTTGGTGGATAAAAGATATTTTCAATCGGATGGTAACAATTGTTCGGTGGGCGCGTATTTGCTACCGTTCGCGATTCCAGGAATCTGGTGGAAGCAGGGGATATATTTCCAGGGAAAGCGAGACCTGTTGCCAAGGCTGTCGAATCACAATCGAATTCGTATACCTCGTATAACGACTATGATACCTAAGGCATTTGACCAGCTGCACAAAATGCAGGAAGTTACAGTTACTCGACGCTTCATTCATTTTTAGTGTTTGGATGTTTTTTTAAAAATATGTGTTTTTGGGGCTATTGCAACTTCTCTTTAATAGTTTACATTTCACCTAAAAAAACTGTTTTATTTTGACAGCGAACAACAGGGTTAATTAGGGGTCAACACAATATTTAAGTTACATGGCCATATGGCAATTTCGTGATGACTATCTTTCGCAATTTTACCAAACAAAAAGTATTATTTTGGGACATACAGAAATTTACATGCGGCTTCAGAAATGAGGAACCTGCTCGCTGCAAAGGACCAACGCAAGTAGGGAAGTACAGGGGCACGTGCTTGGAATGACACGTGATAGACTTACCACATTCCTTGCATTCCAATCAACGCGACGAGCGTCACGGGCATAGCGACGACGTGTATTTAAGCTTTGATTTTGATATGTGGGCAAGGCGCTGTGCAAAGTTGTGCGGGCTTGAATAACTTTATTATTATCACAAAGAAATTTCCTTTTATGCAAATCAATACCAGGGTTGCATAGTTACAGAGAAGTTAAACTGGTTCCTGTTACCCATGCCAGCGCAATGCAGCATTGGGTAATGTCTAAAATGTCTCATGTCAAAGATTGCAATTTGAAGTTGTAAAGAAACTTTAAACACTGAATACCATATTGACAAGACAATAGTAAGCAATACTGCTAAAAATGCAAATTATATTGCCTAATAAACAGTGCTACAGGAATGTGTAATTGACTTGTATCTTCTTACACAGTGGCTGTCACAAAATTGTCTTTTGAGTAATAACAAAGGTCCTAAGAATTATTTACCGAAACACCTCAAATTTTTGCAGGCATAGAGATGAAACGAATTTTATACAATACCAAAAACAGCAACTGACATAAAATGGCAAAAAATTAAGTGGGCATATCCATGCAGAAACACCTGTTGTGTTTACTTTAAGCAGGAAGCCTAGCTTAACACACAGTGCCACCCCCACAGTTATTGCTGGGTAAACTTCAAATAATAAATATACAACATCAGCTAAATGCTGCTGGGGAAGGCTACACCTGTTGACGAATTTTCCTCTCACCTTGACAGGAGAAAAGTTATTTACAACAAGAGAGTTATCAGTCTTGTGCCTATCATTTCAACCTAGGCCTTCTACGGCTTTGTTTGCTTAAAAACACAAAGGTAACCTGATGCTTATGGTTTCCTCAAGTCTGCTCCCCAATTCAAAACTGACACATACTTGTGTAAATAATCATATCCAGATAGAGCAAAATTCTGTACATAACTGGGTAATTATGTAACTTTGGGAAATGGAGGTGTCTGGATACTTTAAGCCTTTACTTTCCAGGTTAAAAATTGAAATCACCCTACATGCGTTAAAATCAGCTATGTTGAACATCAGAAAACAACTATAGAGTGTTTTTATTGACATTTTAGGGCCAAAAAATGTATTTTGCTTTTAAATTGCTCACATATAGTTGTCCAAAAAGTTATTTACAGAAAAGTTTCATGCTACTCATGCCAAAAAATTCCAGGCATAGCACAAAATGGGCTTTTTAACAATATACCAACCTTCTTTGTTGAGTAAAACGTTGGACGGTTTCACATCCCTGTGAATCACATGCAGGGTTTCTTGCAAATACCGAAGTGCTTTTACAATGGAGACAGCAATAATTCCCAGTACATCTTCACCTGTGGTAAGGCCACGATCTTTGACCTTCAATAAACAAGGCAGCATATAAATTTTTCACACCACTAAATCTAACACAAACAACATTAGAATTTGCAAAGTCATGATAGTCAAACAGCCTGTAGCATTTTAGCAGATACAACAAACTACAAGTTTAAAACTCGCCTGAAAAGATAAGTATTTTTTTAAACTCTACTCTCTACTAAGTTGCAAAAGTAATGCATACTTTATGCAATGTTACCGCAAGACATAAAGAAATGTTATTCAAACAAACAAATAAGAGACTCCACCTTTTTATAAAACTGATCAAGAGATGTATCCATTACTTCCATACAAATCCATACATCTCCTTGGCGAAACAAGGCACCATAAAATGTTACCTACAATGTTAACAAAGGCATGAATGGTTACAAACGTTTAAACGTTAATAAGCAGCAAATTATGACCAAAATTTTTGATGAAACTTTTTTAACAGCCAGTAACAGACAGAACAAGAATGCGGTAGCCAGTAAAGGTCACCAAAACAGACAAGTTCGAAAAGTATTGTAATACTTACAGTATATTCGCAATCGACTGAACGCATGGCAACATCTAAATCCATAAGCAGTCGCTTTTGTTCTTGGGAATTGAGTGTGGCCCTTATCCTTTTTACAGCCATGATGTTGTCCGAAGTTTTGTGCTTCATCTGAAATCACAAAACAGTTTTCTATTTGCAAGAACAAAAAACTGAAATCCCAAAGAAAAAATGGTTCCAGTCTAATAAAACAACTAAACTAATCATTGATACTTTTTTGGTGCACAAAACAATGATAAATCAACATACTTTACTACTGAAGTGTTTAATCACCTTTTCTACTACACCATATGCCCCTCTTCCCAACTCTTCAATAACTGTGAGATCATCAGCTCTGATGTCAACATCATTGCCACCTATGTGCATGCGTGAGTGAGGTTTTTGGGGAACCTTGGAAGAAGGCTGTGGTTGCTGCAAAGCAAATGTTCAATGTGAACGTTAGGTCGGTTGCAATACTGTCAATGATATGTCATGCAAAAAACATGATACAAATCTTTTAATAAAAGGTTTTGCTAGATGCAAAGAACTCAAATGTTTGACCATGTGGGATTTTATAACATAGCACATTAATCATTTATTACCTGTACTGGGTCTGGCATTCTTATTTGAAATCCCCTTCTCGGTCTTCTTCGACCTAATAATAAAATCAGTGTTGCCACAACAAAAAAAATATGGTTGTTAAAAAATTATTTCAAAAAGGTTCACATCTAATTCCCAATCTTCCACACAAATAACTTACCACCAGAAGTAGGTCTACTTGCTCCATTGCTGGAGCCTTCCATCATTACGATTTGCAAGATGTATTATAAAGCTTTTTTTCAGTGAAGTATTTAGTAACTTGCATCTATGTAGAATTAACTGAATTCAACTGCAACTAAATAAATACACATAATTGATCTCCAACTGTAATACAGCACAAAAACAGAATAGGCTGGCACAGACAACAAATTCACTCATTGCATGTGATCCACTGAAACCAGGTGCAATGAGAAAAACAGACAAAACAGAACTGTGGTCTGCATTGGAAATATTGCTTGGTCTGTACCTCAATGTCAACTCACTAATTTTTCTTAATGCCAAAAGCTATACTGGTGCTAAACATAGAAATGGTAAACACTGTTTGACCTATAGGTATTAAAGTGCTGACCAGGCACTTTTGTGCCAGCCAATGAAGTTAAACAGCAAAGCGTTAGAGCATCCAACAAATTATTAGACTACACAAAAAGGCCAAACAGATGCATTAAAAGCACTCTGAACAACAAACATATTTTATTAGTTTTACATACAACCAATGAGTTAAGAGAACCAAAATTGCAAAAACTACAAGTTACACACTGCATGAGCTAGAATTTGAAGTACTACGGTATCATGTTCAATTCTGCAAATGTTTTACGTGGACCAAGCTAATTACTGCAGGTAAAAGTATCAACTCCTATTTTAGTTATTGTAACTTGTATTTATATTTTTACTGCTGTCTTTAAGTGTGTAGTTAAAAAAATCAAAAAAAAACGTTATTTTAATAATATAAAACAATGCAAGCATTTTACAGAATTATTCAAGATAAGAAAAAGCAAAAAATAATTTCTGTAAGGTACGGTAAACAGCAAACATTCAGCCTTTAGCATAATGCTGCACATAATATTTTCCAACACTACGGACAATTCGTTACATTTGTGCTGTTTTGCTTATTATGTGTTACAAGCTAAACTAACCACCATATACTATGCAGTGCAAACTGGCATTAACATAATGCAAGTTAAAACTGCCAGACACAAAATGCGACACGCCGCCATTCGAAACTTGCACTTCCTAATCTGAGGTGCAATGTTACAAATTAGGCTCTATATAGTTCGACAGAAATAACAACTCAAAATCACAATGAATGCCAACAAGCGCTTCTTTATCTTCCTTACTACCCTGTAAAACCGCAACCTTTTTATTGAAAAAGCAAGTAACAGCCAAACCTATGAATGTTATGAACCTTTAAAACTATTTAATCCAGACCGCCACAGGGTGCTGTAGTTTTTTCCCCCATACAACTCGAGTGCAAAACATGTTGGCAGAAACGAAAGCTTTCAGACGACATAAGTCAAACGTGAACATTTTTGTTGCAACAGTTTGTGAATCAGGTTGTGAAAATTTGTTAAATTAGAATAGAACAAGCGATAACGCGCTTTCAAGTTTAAAAGTTTGTTCACTTCAGTTTATTTAAACCTTAGAAGAAATCACTGGGAGGCAACAGCACAAGCAATCACCAATCTAAAAGTTGCTGCACAACATGAAACGTTACAAAATGGTAAAGGACACGCTGCTACATGAGATACGAGTAGTAGTGTTCTCTTTTATTTACTTTAGCATTGTTGTACTGGACGTTGTCCACCGAACTTAGTTCTAGGTTGCAGATCAAGGCAGGTTATCCAAGGAAATTATCTCTAATATCCTGTTTCCATGGCCGTTAGTCTGATCGGACGGGTTACAAGTTGTGGTCCGATCAGACCAACACGGATACGTAACTTATTTCCATTGCCATTCCGGTTCAATGTTACCGAACGCGTTGTTGGGGCAATCGAGGACGTCAAAAGCGCGTCGTACATTTACTTGATGTATCTAACTGTGTACTATGGGTTTTGTAAATAGTTGCTGATAACTACAATATCGAAACAGTATAAATTATTAGTTTTTTTAGGATAAAACCTCCATATGTTTGATTTTTCCCAAATTCCTTGGTTACAAGTTTTGTCGACATGATAATTAGTTTTGAGGCCAAGAGAAACACATGGCTGACAACACTGTGCTTGTTAAACTGATACTTCAACGCCATAAACATAAAACATATGTGATAGCCTATCACTAGCCATCCGTAACAACATTTACATGCGGTAAATTTGTTCTAGAATTCCTTTTAAAGTTACCAGTAATAGTTATATTTCCACAAAACTG
>QXVZ01022366.1:0-16555 GCA_008931825.1 Phallusia fumigata | reverse complement strand
CCAATGAGTTAAGAGAACCAAAATTGCAAAAACTACAAGTTACACACTGCATGAGCTAGAATTTGAAGTACTACGGTATCATGTTCAATTCTGCAAATGTTTTACGTGGACCAAGCTAATTACTGCAGGTAAAAGTATCAACTCCTATTTTAGTTATTGTAACTTGTATTTATATTTTTACTGCTGTCTTTAAGTGTGTAGTTAAAAAAATCAAAAAAAAACGTTATTTTAATAATATAAAACAATGCAAGCATTTTACAGAATTATTCAAGATAAGAAAAAGCAAAAAATAATTTCTGTAAGGTACGGTAAACAGCAAACATTCAGCCTTTAGCATAATGCTGCACATAATATTTTCCAACACTACGGACAATTCGTTACATTTGTGCTGTTTTGCTTATTATGTGTTACAAGCTAAACTAACCACCATATACTATGCAGTGCAAACTGGCATTAACATAATGCAAGTTAAAACTGCCAGACACAAAATGCGACACGCCGCCATTCGAAACTTGCACTTCCTAATCTGAGGTGCAATGTTACAAATTAGGCTCTATATAGTTCGACAGAAATAACAACTCAAAATCACAATGAATGCCAACAAGCGCTTCTTTATCTTCCTTACTACCCTGTAAAACCGCAACCTTTTTATTGAAAAAGCAAGTAACAGCCAAACCTATGAATGTTATGAACCTTTAAAACTATTTAATCCAGACCGCCACAGGGTGCTGTAGTTTTTTTCCCCATACAACTCGAGTGCAAAACATGTTGGCAGAAACGAAAGCTTTCAGACGACATAAGTCAAACGTGAACATTTTTGTTGCAACAGTTTGTGAATCAGGTTGTGAAAATTTGTTAAATTAGAATAGAACAAGCGATAACGCGCTTTCAAGTTTAAAAGTTTGTTCACTTCAGTTTATTTAAACCTTAAAAGAAATCACTGGGATGCAACAGCACAAGCAATCACCAATCCAAAAGTTGCTGCACAACTTGAAACGTTACAAAATGGAAGAGGACACCCTGCTACACGAGATACGAGTAGTAGTGTTCTCTTTTGCTTACTTTACCACAGTTGCACTGGACGTAATTGTCCACCGAACTAAGTTCTAGGTTGCAGATAAAGGCAGGTTATCCAAGGAAATTATCTCTAAGTTCTAGCCTACATTGGTAGGTTACCCTTGGAAATATTTGGCCCCTGCCAAATTTATCGAACCGGCTACTTTATTGGGCCCACTATAAAAAAAGAAGCACTACAAAGCGTGTTAAAACTTTTACTGATAAAACGCGCACCATCAACAACACAAAGTTACATGTGACGAAGGCAGAGAAATGTGGAAAACCATATGTACAAAAAGAAAACACCAAACCAAAGGGAAAAGCGAAGTCATAATGGAGTTGAAAATAGTATTCCAATCTACAGGGAAACTACAAACTTGTTGGTAAATAACGTCTGTGCAAATTATGGCTGCTTTGATCAAGAAAAGTTTTTGCGAAAGACGATTTTGATGCAATAAGTAATAACAAACATTTTCAACAGCGCAGATTTAATCAACGCTACTTTGCAACAGAAACCAAACGCACAACGTCGTCTCTAAATGTAACGCCGGCTTGCACAATCGTTTGCAACTCCGCGAGCGGTAAGGAAGCATGGTTGAGTAGTCACCAGCGAAAAATGACCAGCATTTTCACACAAAACACGTCACGGAACGGTCTCGTCCAAAATTCCCCCCTGTGAATGGCGCAAACCCATTATGATGTCATGATGTAGTATTGACAAATGTAGCCGGTTCTGTCCGAGCACAACTTCTCCTCCCAGCGCCATTGTGAAGTTGCGCGGTCGTAGGTTAACTGGGCGCAGTCCCTAGACTGGGCGCTGCTGACGTCGTCGGTGCTGGTAACCGGACGCCACATTTGCCAGACATTTCGTTGCACCCTGGTTCCGTCGTTGTATTCGAACTGCCCAGACCGGACGGCAGTGGGCGCCAGCGAGGCCATCGTGGACGACGGGTAACTTGCGTAACTTCCCGGAGCGTCGGACTGACGTTCAATTCCGATCCAGTATGTTCTTAGACGATCCGCCAACTTGCTTGAAATGAAGTCCTAATATGCAGTAACACAACAATATAGGTTAGTTTAATCCCTGTAAATGTTTGAAAGAGGTGTATTGTCGTTTTGAAGTTTTTTTGTTTAGTTTTTTAGTGTCTACAAAAACAGCTTACTTTTGATATGGAGTGCAATAGTGTGGCAATTTGGTTTGGAAACTAATATTATTGCAGGCCAGTAATGCATTTGGCTAAAACAATCACTGAAGCGGCAAAAAAACTTGCTTAATAAAACGATTCATTTTAAATCTTTACTTTATCTAAACTAGCAAATTCAAGGCATGGTTTTAGAAGCAATACGATGCTAAAAAGGATAACTGATAAAAAACTTTTCAATTTAGCATCTGATCTAACCGGTTAGCAGGCTTTACGCATAACTTTACAAATGGGTGCAATGCAAAAATGAAAACTGAATACTTAGTGGTCCGTTACCTGGGTTAAACGATCTTTAATGATGGCAAGACTAGCTTGGTCTCCGAAGTCCTGTTCGCACCAATTTTTCGCTGCTATCTGGCTTAGCCTCGCGTCAGCAACAACGTAACAATGAACGCCGAACCGGTAGTGGCCGCTTTTGCATGGTTTCGGATATTTTACTGGACCCGAATCAGCTGTGCATATAAATAATCGTTCTTAAACGTTAATGATAGTAGATACGTTTTTAAGCAAAGTAATGCTGGTTGCCTTTTACACCCTACGTGGTGTGTAGCGTGAGGTTGAACGACATGTTGACATACTTCCATGTGTGTCTGGGCGTATCGAAAGGCCTTTTAAAACCGAAATTCGTCCAAAGTTCACGTTCAGGCACGGGTGTTTGCTTTCAGCGTTAAACAAACTTAGTATCGTCTATGACTTACCTTCTTGGTCCCCGTTAATGTGTCTAGTAAGTTTTGCATCCAGATCTGTTAAATAAAAAAAACATTTGATATTTTTGGCTTATAAAATATCTTGAATCGTAATTTAATTTGCCTTACATGAATTTGCAAAGTGTTGTTACGATGAAATATATGCTAAACGTTGCGGCACTACTTGTTAAAGTGGAGTTATTTGTTGTTAACAATATCTAACTTACTTCGAGCAAACGATTCAAGTTGTGGAATCTTGCGCAAAGAGGCGAGCTCTGGAGTGGTGAGAGAAGTGCGGGATGATCGACCACTGGACGCTTCGACGCGTTCTTGCGTGCTGGAGATTCTGCAAAGGTAACGATCACAAATCTTAACTCACAAAGGGAAAAAGTAGACTTCCACACTTAATTTATAAAAACTTTAGTTTTCATATCCTTTCTTGCAAAGCTGACGTAAGAACGATAAGTTTAGGTACATTTATTTTTAAATTTGTTTAGTCGGTTTCCGTCGTTCGGCTACACACAAAGTAACACATGTGACGTAGGCTGTCCAACAAATGGAGAAAGTTAAGCCATTTTTTCGGTGGTATTAAACAAGGTAAAGTTTTAAATTTACTGATACTAGAATTTTGATGTCATATTAAAGAAAGTTTATCAATTAGCACGTATTTTACTCCGTAATTTCATCGGTACTGTGTTGGTGTTATCTGAATTTTGTTTTTTGACGAGGTACAGTACACCTTATAAAACAGAACAAAGTGCATTGTGGTGGCAAATCGTTGCACTGTTTCTAAGGATTCAGTGTTACGTTTCGATGCACAAGGTTAAAAACAGATTCCTCATAAACCCTTTATAAACAACAGTGAAAATCGATTCTGCTCCTGTCGCCGTAGATAAGCAAGGGAGTAATTTACGTCCCCTACGTCGGTTGTCAATCTTGTATCGACCGCCCATCGCATCATAATCAACTTATACGAGTCCCGAATTGATCCGAATTCGGTGTTATCTGGCATCGTGCCGAGCAGTGCATTAATGGCGCTCTAGCGACAACGTGTGGTTGACCAACAATGTCAACTAGAATTTCTAGTGGCAGCCCTTTATTTAGTTTATTTTTTTACATACCAAAAGCTTGTTAGTTTAAAGGCATTATGTTAAGTAGTTAATGAAGAATTTTAAGTAAGGGTACGGAAATTTATTTAAAATAATCATCTTTCATTATTGTCAAGAATAAAAGCACCCCGCACCATGACATAGTTGCAGATTATCTTTTGATTCCTGAATATTTTGTGAGTACACCGTAGCAACAAATCGACTGTGAATCATATGTGGGCTGATACGGAGGAGCAAATTTTTCTTTTAAGTATAATTTGTCAAGAGTTTCTTAATTGCGATTCATGGGTTACCAATAATCAATAGCGGGCTCGCGAGGTCAATTAATTATACATGTTATTGTTTAAACCTTCTAGCTCGTCGCATCGATCGCACATGAATTACAAGATTCCAACGTTTCCAAGGAGATTGCACGAAGAAAAACAGATTATGCGAGTGTCACGTGACGATGTAAGCACCCTCCCGAGAGAATACAAGAATTTATAATAACCTTAAAGGCAAACGTCGTTTTGAATTTCCTTTTCTGCTTGACGATCATACAATTTTCTTGTAATGTACTGCTTTCCTATTTTGCTGCTTATTTTACAGATAGTTTGGGAGTTTCTTTTTAAAATCATTGCTGGCTACGCTGGAAGCCAACACGAGTTCGGATACTAGCCGGATTGGCGTTTGGGTTAACCCGCATGTCAACGTCTACCTTATATGGACGTATCATTTCCCCAACCTAACGACTGTGAAAATTTTACTAAGAACAACTCTTTACAAGTCCTACCTGGAGACGCGAGATTGCAAATCGTAGACAGTGGCTGTCAGCTCGGTAACTCGCTCAACGATGAGTTTGATGCCGTCGTTTTGCTTCGTCGCCTGTTGTTTTGATCCTTGGTCAGCCATCGCTACTTCTCTTCTACTTCCATCGCGGAACGGTTGTGTCTTCACTCCTTCAGTTGGAGGGCTCTCGCATATTTGCGTGCATTGGGGAACCATCACTGTCAAAAGAAAGCATGTGCTGGTACAAAGGCCTAAATCAACAAACAAAAATAAATTTTGGCATTTAGTTTATCTGACACTTGAATACAGAAATAAGTAGTTGGTAACTTTGATGATTTACCTTTATACGCGGGCTGAACTAATTCTGATTTTATTTTTTATTTTTTCCAAACGAATATCACCTGTTTAAGCGAAACGTTGGAATTGTAATGCAAATTTAGATATTAGCATACGATTTGGCCTAGATATTTTATCGTACGACTATTTAATAATATTAACATTACATTTCACAAATGTTGGATCATGGTTTGGTTGCGAAGAATAATATCAAACTAACATCATGGCATGCGTTTCACACTCGAAGGAGAAATTAGCCTGCAAACTTCAAGCACCAAATTCAGATGTCAAAAAAACTGTATCGATTTCGGTCGGAAGCACGAGCAAGCGGGACGCGCCCGGCACAGATGTTCCCTCCCCAGGCCGACCGACGGCGCCAGACGGCGTCCGCGACATAAAGTGAATAAAACAATGCACTTTGCTGTCTTCCGAGGTACAGTCACAACTCTCAATTATTTATGCACACCGCATTAATATTTGACGAGGCTCCTTATTGCTGCGAGTTCGACCATGCTTGCAAGTCAACTTTTAATAGGATATATACAATGCGGTATGGGGAATATACAAAACTACTATGTCGGCTGTGAGTTTAGGTTATGAAAAAATAACCTTTGCGCTATCGATTTTTGCAGGAGTTTTTACCAATTGTGTTATGTGTTACAAATCTTTGCCAAACAACAGAGCGGCGCAGCGAGCGGTTATAAAATATAATGTATTCCGTGATTCATGATCTAACGGATTTTCCCTAATTTTGTTGGAAAGAAGCATAAAAAACTCTACCGGTAATTTTGTTTTATCGTGACAGATGTTGATTGACGTTTGAAAATATAAGCAGGCAGTTCAATACTATTCAAGAAACGAAAGATAATGAAAAGTTTTCATTTGATTAATCTCAATCAAGCAAAAGTGCCATCAAGCCTTTAGTTCACCGTTAATATTTACAAAAACGATGTTAGGGTTTGTAAGTAATAGGCTAACTAAGCCTGTTTAAAACTGTGTATGTATGTGTTGCTGTATAGACCCTTGGTGACGACTGCCTAGCGAAAACAACATATGGATGGAGCAGAAAAAGCCCCGGATAAATCTAGCGAAACGTCAACGTGTTTCAGAAACTTGAAAGGGACCGAATGCTCGGGACCAACAACCTGCAATTGATGATCGATTTTGCTTTGGTGTTGGCTAAAAGTAATAAAGGGCGAACCTTGAGATTTGGTTTTCCGAACCCTCTGAGGTCAATCCCAATCGATGAGCTGATGTAATGGTCGGTGAGATTTTCACCACGCAATTAGGCGATGACATGCCGCGTTGTTTGTTTTTGATTTTACGACGCACCGGAGACCACTGTTTATTAGCATGCAGATAGGCCTTGAATAGCAAATCGTTATCACCTTGAAAGTTGTGTAGGTCATACTAACGCGGTCTGTTTTAAACATATTTTCCGCTTTTTTACGTCGTCACAGGAACAAAATTGTTATTACACCAACAAATATCATTTATAACAGCAGAATTCGTATAATTGGGGTTACATGACAAAAACAAATTCTGAATCACACCAGTCAATAAAAAAACTAAAAAACGTTCGTGTCACCTTTGAGCACAAAGGTCGCCAAATCTCAAAGGCGCAATACTTGCCAAGTCGTGTGCCAGCAGTTTCGTCAATAACGAAATAAATCTTGGGCGCATTTGGCAGCCGATTGATTGACACACGTTGTAGAATTGGATTAGGATAGATTACGAAACAGCGGATGCCATAGACTCACTTAAAAATATGACAGCCCCCATGAGCGCCAGAACACAGACCAGTAGACAACTGATGCAGACTTTGATCCACATCGGAGTTGGTTGCGGAGGAACACGGTAGGGATTCGACGCGGTGTCTCGGTTCTTCAGCATTTTTGCAAAAAACTATCCTGTACCAAAATCGGTCACAAAATCCTTACTTTACCTGAATAAAAACCACAACGTAAAACTAGTCCTTAACAGAAAATAGGTAATATTCTGTCCATTTTGGGAATACCTCTATAAATTTCTCTTGACACAATCTGGCAATAATATTTTTCCCCATGGTTATAAAATCTATTTTTCCCCACAGTTATAAAATCTCATTTCGTAGTTCCACTGTCACGATCCTGTTGACCTCAACGACCAATCACAAAAAGATCGATTCTTACTAAAAATTTGCTTGCTTATCTAACACCTGTGAGTATGTTGGATGACCCTTCTAACACATAAGTAGTCCATAGGCAGCAATTGGCCAAAACCAACTGCCGTTGAGTGAGAAACCTAAGCTTCTCCGAGCTCGTCAAGCCATAAACTGCGGTGCATGCTACGCTACAAACCTTAGTCTATGCCATTAAATATTTAACAGGGCGACTGCTGCTTCGTCTCTCTCCTCAAGAATAAACCACATAATCCAAACGTATCTGTTCGTCCATACATCATGCACATACATCGTCAAAAACCGTTTAAAATTATTTTCGCTTAAGACCCGGGGTTATTAAAATTTCCAAAGTATCAGTCTGTCAAAATATATAGGCATAATATAGGTAACCGCGCCAAGAACATATCCTTCATTGAAACGTCACAAACACATCTACGCAAAGTATGTGTGTTGCCGCAAATAACAACGGCGGTATAGTGCCAAACCAATATCGGCGAAAATCAGTTAATGGACGCCCTTTCGAATGCGACATATTTGCGGAAGCACATGACCAACAAGGCACCAATTGGCACAAAGGATTATCTCATGTCGCAAATTAAAATGGGTCAACGTTTATTTTAAATCTCCATTTCGCTTTCCGTTCCAAATGCATGTTGTGATAACGTTGGTTGGGCATATATTAAAAGCACTGGTAAACTCATATGTTGAACACATATACGTTGGTACTTAACATTGACTAAAAATGTCTTCGACTGCACTGCACAATGTAGTGGTAACAATGCCTGACAACACAATAACTACTAATTTTGCGTCACGTTTGTGAAACTACATCTGTTTTTTCGTTTTTCACTGCAATAGCCACAGCAGTTTGGTTTTTGCTTTCACAAGCATAACCACTAAAACTGCTGCTAACGGCCTTACCTGTCTGACACAATAATTTAGAAAAAATGCTTTTCTGGATTTGCAGCTCATTTAAAGATTTTTCAGAATATGCAGCTCCCTTCAAAAATACCAGTTAAACAAATAGCCTGTTACGTAAACGTGTACGCTGGTGCAACTGCTCTTGGACTAAGGGCCAACTGCGGTTTGGTGCGGTTGTATTGATCGATTGACGCACCTACGCCTTTGCATTGATTTGGCAGGGTGCAAAAAATGAGATTGATTTACTCGCGGGAGGCAAGACGCGAAGACGTCGCTACACATTTTGGTGATTAAACTGATCGCGTTTGTTCGAAATTGTCCTTCGCTGTCGTCGCAAAAGATGGATAAGGCCCAAGAAAATCAATTATTGTGTGTGCGCATTTGTAATTGCATCAAATCTGCGTGCATTTTCTAAACTACTTTAAATCCCTATTGAGCAAACAACAACACCAATAGAAATTGTAAACTAATCTAAAAATATTTGATCAAAATAAATATATTTAACATTGGTTTGCTTCATGACTAGTTGTTTCATAATACGAACACGTTTAAGAAACTGCCCTACTGTAAGATTAGACTCATTTTATAGTTTACTCAATTCCCTACTTAAAAAAGGCACTCGTTTTCGTGAAACCAGAAATCGTAAACTAAGTATGAGCATAAACACTCAAAAAAGAAAGCAGCAAAAATCATTAAAAGGTATGGTGCAGTTGGACGGCACAGGTACGTGGTACGCAAAACGTACCGTACCGTATTGCAATCCATGGCAAAGGGAAAGGAATTCTATGGCATTGTTACGTCACAGGAAAAACTTTTTCGTTGTGGTGCAATTTGTTTTCATGGGATGTGACGTAGTAATACGGTTAGGTTATTTACAATGTTGAAACTTTGAACATGATTAATGCAAACGCAAACTTGTACCCCAAATAAAAATTTAAAAAAATGACGTACATGGTTAAACAAATTGTCACGGTTGAGTGCTTGGTCAGTTTCCCTGGAAATTCAAGACGCACCACACTGCAGAAAGTACTCGAATATTTATTGTAAAATAAAAGCGGTAGTCTGCGGCTTGTGCTTGGTAAGTTGCCGATTATGGCTTACAGAATGTGTAAATTGTGATTTACAGACACTAGTCACAAAACAGGTGTTTTTAAAACTTTTCATGCTATGCCTATTATTCAGCCATCAATTCAGCCCGATTGTAATTACTTTTTCTCAATGTCCAGGCCTGATGTATATAATCTTGCTTTAAATGTATACGTTTTTATTTGCCTATGTTCATAATAGAAATTCCATAAAAAATGTTGCTTACCAGACCTATCAAAATGAGTAAAAACCTCCCACAAGAACACCAAGACCAAATAAAATGTTTCACTTTATTTTTGGATTTGGAAAACAGTTTGCTTATTCTGTGTATGCTTCATTTTAGCTGTTTGGACAATGTCTGCACCAGTAGTACTACATTTGCCCTCAGTGACGTTTTCCAAGCAAAAAAAGGATAAAGGACACAATGCTTTTCTTACCTCGTCGGTTGACACAGAGCAGGTTGAAAACGTTGAAACAAATCCTCAAACACATGATTCGAATGTTACCATTCTCCCCATTGTCGTAGATTTTGAGAGGTTATTGAAAGGAGTGAACAAATCTCAAGACCAAGTAAGTTGTGGTGATAACCCTGTTTAGGTTTTCTAACAAATAAATCCTAAATGGCACAATAAAGTATAGGATAGGGTTGCAAGGGCCTTACCCCCTGCAGTATGAAAGATCTCTTTCCACAATGTGCGAGGATGGTGAACCATTAGGGTTAGTTACAGATACTTCATTACATCATCCTGAGACTCTAGAAACAGAATCATTTTGTAAGTTAGACATGAGAAAAATGTCCTAAACTATCCAGAAAATAAAGAATGGGGGTGAGGACTGGTTGGTGATTTCAAAGGGGTGCCAACAAGGAAAAAGGTTGAGAAGCATTGGTATAGGACAAATTTGTCTTATACCCAGATGTTTGTAGGTGGTTGATGGGGTGGAAAACAAGGACCTACTACATGGAGTGGCAAATCTGTATGGAATTTCTCTGCCTGAGCTGACAGACGATATTATATATCCAACCTTGTGTGAAAAGTGGTCAAAAACTTTACTGCTAATTCGACAAGAAGATGAAGTGATTAAGGAATTGAGCAAACATACAAGAAAAATAAAGGACCTGAAAAAGTTAGAAATTGACATAAAAGACAGAGGTTAGTTGGGTTGCCGAGAGTTTAATTGCTTGACACCTTATATTTGTATTTTGGACTGTATTTGTAATTTCTGCACCTTGAAATTGACTTAAACGCAGAACTGCAGAACTGATTTTAAAAGTAGCCTATATTGATTCCCTATTTGCAGAAAAGGCTGCAGAAATTTTGGAGCAAGCTGTGAACATATTCAGTGACGATGAATCAGCCGATGAAGAGGAAACAGGTGATGAAGATAACTGGATGTCACAAGTCCCACAGTTTCTTCAGCAAGTTAAAGATAGATATAGGAAAAGACAAGAGTAAGAAAAATGTGTTTATTTGTCCAACTGGTCTGTTGAAATTATAGCATAGTTGTTGTCTTTAGATTTTATGAATCCCAAAAAGACAAAATGGCTGTTGGTGATGATACCAAAACTTCTATTTCAAAAGATCTGATTGGTAAGCAAGTTGTGACATAAATGACTGTGTTGTTAAAACAAAGTTTGGAATTGTAAATTTTCAAATTTATTTACAAAATCTTTACATTATTATGTCCAACAGGTGTTGAAAATCGCATTGTTGCCAGTGCCACATTTGAACGTTCTTACGAAAAGCCTGGGCAGAGAGTTATACAACTGACATTAATCGCAGTTAGAAAGAAATACAGACATCTTGGCATTGGCCACTATATGATGAAGCAGGTGCATGACTCCACTATTACTGGTGGAAGTGATGTAATTGTGGTGAATGCTGACCAAAACGCAGTGGACTTCTTCGAAAAAGAAGGTTGGAAAAGTGTTTACCTTTGTGACAGAAGTTTGGTATTTTCAAAGTCATTCATTCTAAGGTTGCTATCAAAATGTAAAAACACTAATTTAAACCATCCAACTATAAACAACATTGACCAAATTGAACCATTTAGGCTTCACCGATGATGTTCTGCTTAATAGTCCTTATGCACACATTGGTGACATCTGGTTTAACAGCAAGAGGATGTGCTATCTTCCCTCATATGTATCATCCAGTGTGGACAGAAGTGTCCTGAATTCCTTGCCACAAGAGTTTGATCCCACATTGACAGATCTGGACTTGAGAGAAATGGAATTGGAAACAGCTTTGTGGAAGGAGAAAAGCTTACAAGTAACTAAACATTTCTATTTTGCAAGTTCTAGGCATTTACTTCACACTGCATATAGGTTTTTAAAATATGTACAACATGTGCTAAACACAGAGTATTGAAAAGTGTTGTGGAGGAAAAAAGGGTGATAATTAACTAAAATATTTTTATTTTAGGGGTACGAGTCGCATCTGGTCATTAACTTTTTGCTAGATAAAATATTGGCAAAATATGTATATTGGTGCTAAACATAGCATCTAAAAAACTGAGACTGCTTTTTTATTTTGGTATAATTAAAGGTTTAAACAATTTATAATTGCAGGCATACCAATCTCAAGTTCTGATTGTGCGTCGCATGCGACAAGAAGTCCTCACTCTCAGAGCAAAACTGGCACTGCAGGATGAAATGATTGCAAATCTTCAACGGGAGCTTGAAATTGCAAAAGAATCGAAACTTGCATCTCAGGAAAGTCACCTCAGAAAACGCCTAAGCAAACTTCGTGAAGCAATGATGGACCTCGAGGAGCAAGTAAACTTGGAAAATGAAGGTGTTATTTACTCTCGAAATGTTTTTAGAAGCTGTACATATTAGTACCTACTGCATCAACAAATTTTCATAAGCTTTTGAATGATCTTTGGTAAACTTCTATAGTAAATGTGGATTGTCTTCACTATTTACATTTCAAACTAAATATTTTAAATGTGAATTATATGCTTGTGCATATTTGGTACTGGGATCTGCCCTGAAGCTTTCATGCAGGCGATAACGGCATACTCATATATGAATCATAGTACGCCAGGCCTGCAAGAGGCATTATACAGTATAATTCACATTTGAATGCTATGGCCGATCTGGCGATCCCCTACTAAAAACTGACATGTGCAGCTTACAGCAGGCAGCCGTGTCTGTGGTTCGACTTTCGGCAGGCCCACCACCCTGCCTGCGTAGCTCAGTTGGTAGAGCGCCAACCCCGGATAGGCTCCTGTTGTGGGTTCGAACCCCACTGCAGGCTAGATTTTTCTAGCCATGCCTTGCTGATTGGAAATGCTTGGAAGGCAGACTATCATACGGTATAACACCTCTTGCAGGCCTGGCATACTATGATTCATAAATTTGTTTCAAAAACAATTGCAAATTTCTATGGAGACACTTTGCTCAAAATGATCAAGTATTGTGTTATAGGAGAATCTGCAGGTCCATCTGATTCTGTTTGCTCTTCATCAGCACAAGATACTTCATCCTACAAGACCGAGTCTAGTCAAAGTCAGATCAAAATCATGTCACCCGATTTTCCAAGTTCCTCATACAATGGGGCCACTCTAAAACTGTCAGAAGGTGATCAGTCGGGTGATATAGCATCTCAAGCTGCTGTTGATGATACTGTAGTTGCAGTGCCAGATCAAAGGTGCCAAAATCATGATGGCCTGAAGGAGCTTGCTCTTATGGAGATAAACCATTGCTTTATAGCCAGCATGGACAGTGGCGAATACAATTTCAGTGGCACAGCATATCATGTTACAAATATTGTCAACACATTGTCAGCAATGCCATCTCCCGCTGTGGTCCAGCAGTACGAGCAAACCAGACTGAAATGTCGTCATCCGGACATAGTTGCCAACCTCTATTTTTGTGGCACACAAGGTTCAACGACCAATGACAGAATGTTGGATATTCTGACAAAGGGTTTTAGCACTGAGGATTTTGCTCAAAGTGACTATGGAATCGGGCTACATTTTACAAGACATGCACGTGCAGCATCAAGGTTTTCACCGACAGGTAAAATTCTGGTTGCAAAGGTCTGCCTAGGAAGCTCAGAGACTGTCACAGCAAAAGACCCATGTCGAAGCAGCCCACCAGGTGGCCATGATTCTATACTTACTCAGGGCAGGTTATCCTCCATAGGTGAGGGTATGTCAAGAGGACATTTTTACTCAAGGTCTTCCAACACTGGTTTCAGCGAATACATTGTCTTTGATGTGAACCAGGCTCTGCCTCTTGCATTCATTGAATACAACTTAATTTTTTGAAGATGTGGTTTTGCAAAACTGGCTTGCAAATGAAATGTGCAGGCAAATGCTGTTAAAATCGTTGCATTGGATCAAATAAATTGTGACTTTCCAAAATTTTCAAAAGGTGTGGCTTAGCTATGCAAGAAAGACAATACATGTGAAAAGTAACATATGGATGAAAACTTAAAACCTGATTGAAGCAACGATTTCCACATTTTTCAATTCATTTTTTGTTTTAAGTTTTTCAATGCACCTTGGAGTCCATAATGTGTTACACTGTGAACAGTTTGGTTTGGTTTTCATGCTTATTAGTGCCAAATATTAAATATTTGTTTGTTTGCAGGTTTTTGATAGGTATCTATATAGTGTAAAAACGCCTTTAATTGTTGAACTGCCGGATGAAATTCCATCTGAAGATATCAATGCTTCAACCTCAACACCAAGCCATCAGATAAACACAGTATGTGAGAAAAACTGTATTTAAGATGATTGGCCAAGCAGTGCCGCTACTTAATTATTGGGTGTTTAGCTTGTCATTTTTATGCTCAGAGCTCCTCCAAGCAATAAAAATGATATTTGGGGATTAAAAAGCAGCTGATGAACATTGCACATTGATGGACAAAGTTAAAAAAATACTTACAACACAAAAACCATTAAACTTCTTTCCTGTAATTGGCGAGTTTCTTTACACTAAATTTCCTATTAGAAAGCCTCAAAATGCAATCATTTTAGTTTTAAAGAATAAAAAGGATGGATGTAAAATCATATTGACCTGAGTGCTCAAAAGTGCTGCAAGTCAGTGCCTGGCCAAGCAGATTACTTGTCTTTTTAGTCATACTTGTCTTTAAACCCTACACTTTAACTGTGAACAACAGCATATTTCTACATAACCTTTGAAATTAAATTAAAAAATTAAAGAAGTTTTCCTGAATTGGTATTAACCATGTTTGTATTTCCCTTTACAACACTATACTGTTCTTAGGCTTGAGAAACAAGATAATTGCCAGAATTAGTTATTTTGTGAGTAACTTATGCTTGTATTGCAGAATGGTGAACATGATCCAAATACTGTTTCTGAACAAGTCCAATCACCTGAGACTGATAATAAAGTTAAATCCTCTGATGATATTGATAAAGATGTTTCTGAGGCTTCTGACCCATCACCGCAGTATGAAGTCACCCAGGAAGACTTTACAGAGTGGATTGCCAACACAGACGATGAATCCATGTCAGATGTTACATCCACAGCTGGATCAGTATCAACTGTTGATGTATGTTTACAAACAACATAACCTTTTTCAACATTAATATTAACTTTGTACCTGAACTTTCAACCTGTGGTTTAACAATCTTCAGGAAGGCTCANGATAAAGATGTTTCTGAGGCTTCTGACCCATCACCGCAGTATGAAGTCACCCAGGAAGACTTTACAGAGTGGATTGCCAACACAGACGATGAATCCATGTCAGATGTTACATCCACAGCTGGATCAGTATCAACTGTTGATGTATGTTTACAAACAACATAACCTTTTTCAACATTAATATTAACTTTGTACCTGAACTTTCAACCTGTGGTTTAACAATCTTCAGGAAGGCTCAGTCAAAAATAGCTGGGTGAGGTCAGTCGGTGGGGAATCCTAATTATTGTTTTGAATATAATTTGTCTATTTGGGGGCCCAAATCATTTGTTCCTTTTTGAAATAAAATGCTTTTTGTGTAAATCCACCTGGATATTTCAGCGCACAGTTTGGGAACCAATGCTTTCAAGCTTTCATGACACATTTTTAGTGTAAGGTTTTCCTTTGAAGGCAGAAGGAAACAGTTATATGCCATTATTAATTGGCTTTACTTGCAATTGCACCATAAAAATATCAAAGTTTATTAAAATCCTTAGCTTTGTGATATGCTTTTTTAATTTTTCTTTTCGTTCTGTTTTTTTTCAGGAAAAACAGGATGTGGAAGATACAAGAGAAGGTAAAATGCTAAGATTGTTAGAAATAGTTCAATTTTCCTAAAACTCTCTGCCTTAAGGTTCGAGGTGTGGAATTGACATGGATAAACTGGAGGGCCTGTATCCAGGATGGAGACTTTCATCTGATGTTAAAAGTGTTCAGAGAAGAAGATACGGCAAGTTGAACTGTTAAAATATTTGTACATGTTGACAAATTAGCCAGATCTACGTGCTGAATAAAGTTTTAACCTCACAATTTTCAATTTCAGTTTTATTTTACTTTCACAGAGGATGTGAAAAAACGACAACCCACTGGAAGAACAGTTGAAGATTTTGTACAGGACATGAAGCAGCGTTCACTTGTTCATGGTATCACCCAGACCACAGAAACAACACCACCTGGAGATGCCAAGCCTAAATCAAACAAATCAAAGAGTGTATCATTCTCAGAGGATCTGAAACCAAACAATAAAAATGCAAATGAAGCAGCAGAATCCAAACAGCCAAGTAGGTTAAACTTTCTGTGCATGATTTCCGTAATGTACCATCATGTGCTCAATTTATTTGGCAGAAGATACCCAAACTTCTACTTACCTTGAGATAGGTAGTGCCAAAAATGAAACCAAACAGAGTTCTGGGGGGAAAGACGAAACAAGGTAAGAAATAAAATTCCTCAAACATCCCTAAAATATGCACTACAAAACTTGTGGTGATATATATTGTACAAATCACTAGTGATACAGTCGAAAAAGTTGAAACTGCTGAAGAAAGAAGGAAGCGAGAAAGGGAAGAGCAAGAAATGTCAAGATATCCAAGGTGAAAGAATTGATAGTGAAGGGTTTAATTTGCTTGGTGAAAAAAACAGTTGTGACAATGCTATCAACTTGTCATTTTTTGTGCACTTCATACTTTGCAGGATGACCAAGGATTCTCTAAAAAAGATTTGCAAACAGCAAAAACTGTATTCCACCCCATACCTCAATGATAATCTATATCTTCATTACAAAGGTGACCTAATGG
>QXVZ01022362.1:0-10481 GCA_008931825.1 Phallusia fumigata | reverse complement strand
AGTTTGGATGAACGACCAATGGGAAGCGGGTAGAGTCCCACGGGTGAGTGCACAAAGCTCGGTTCGTTTGTCACGTGACTCATGGTCTCTTCGACGATTTCGACAACTTTCTTCACCAGTTTCTTCAACGACGGCTGCTGCATGTTGTTGCTGCTCTCTGGTGAAAACCAAGGTAGGGCGTTTAACTATCCAATCCAAAACCTTTTAATCAGTGGACCAAATTTACCCCGTTGTCGCAGTTTAATCCAGAAATAATAAAAAGACTTCGTGAAGTTGTAAGTTGTAACACAATTACAAAATCGAAACTTTACCAGTGATTTTACTCAAGTCTCCTCAGTTCGAGGGGTTATTACAAAATACAACTGTACAATTTTATCAATGTTTAACACAAACAACGACGCAGTGTTACGTGACGTCATTATGTCTTGAAAAAGTTTTACGGTTCCGTGACGTAACAGAAAATATTCTGAACAGAATAAAAAAGTTTCCGATTCCGAAACAAACAACAACAAACGCAAGTTCCACTCACCGACGCTGTTAGACTTTTCATCTGATCTCCACAGAGCCAAGTTACTCCTCTGCAATTCGTGGCTTGTGAGAGTGTAGAACTCAAGCGTTGGGCCGAGTCCCGTTCCAACCTCATCATCATACTGGATCTCCAACAGCGCCCTCGAGTGGGCGTGCTCGTTCATCAGCTTCTCCGCTTGGGGGAGCAAGTGGTCGCGCTTCACTACGCACTGAAAATGCGATGAAAAAATGACTGTCAAATAAATACTGAAAAACGAGTGACGTAAAAAAACATAATTTTATGAGTTGAAAGAAGGAATTTCCACTTCTTGTCTAGTAGGGGAGGAATGAGGAGTTCCAAAATAAGCAAAGAGCGAGGGCCGAGGAGCATCAAAAAAAAGGTTTGTAACCACTTGGTTTAATTCCGGCACCTTTTTCTTGTCGATCTTGGGCATGAAGCGGTTGCCGGCGTCATGGTTGAGTGACGATGACGCGCTGTTGCTAGCAGCGGCAGTCAATTCCGGGACAGCCCCCGTATCGAGAAGATACTGCATGGCGCGGTCGCGGTCGAAGGAAACGACGCGGAAGAGAAGTTGACGCGTTTCGAAAGGAAGAACGAACGGACACGCATGAGCAAGTTCGCCCAGCCATGATGGGAGTTCCCCTGTCATGATCATCAGTGGATCTAAAAAATGTAGAAATATTTTATTCGGTTAGAAATTAGTAGTTTCGCTATTAAATACATGTAAATAGGTTTAGGGCAGAGGTTTCTGTAAGTTTGACTTGATGTGGGATAGCGACTAACCAACCATTACAATAGTTCTTAACCTATTATCTCACGACACCCACTTTAGTTAATGCTAAATCTCCATTTCTTACAATTTTCAAAATCAAATTTATCCGTTTTTGCTATTTCTGCCATACTCCACACAAAATCATGTGTAAAAATTTAAAGAAATTTGAACGACTCTTTCTTGACCAAAACATGTAATACACCCACGTTCATGAAAGGGGACCTGTACTTACTTATTTTGGTCATAAGAATGAGTCAAATAAAGTTTTGATGAACAATGTTAGGCAAAGTACATCCCAAAAGTTTAAGACCACCTGATCCATAGTGATGTATAACATCAAATTCATCAAGGCTTACCAAGAAGTTGTCGGTTACATTTGGCAACAAGCTTGTTGTTCACAAAATCGCTGTTTGGAAGAAGTTGTCTATCTGTGACGAGCGACGTCGGGGCGTACAAGTTGTGCCAGTATCTTGTCAAACCAAATACGACCCGCATCAAACATAAAACCTAAAAAAATTGTTAATCAGGTGTTAGTGGGTAGTGTAAAAGTTATGTTGAAATAATAAAAATCCTAATTGTTTTTAACTAACTGCTTGTGAATTTTTTATTTGAGTGATTTGCTTAGAAAGTGAAATAAAGTTTTTTCAAAGCAAAACAAACACAGTTTTTTAATTTTAAAAGTTCTAAGAAAATCAAATATTTAATCTGATGTTGAGAGTACCACACCTAAGTTTTTACCACCAAATTTGTCACCATTTCAATAAAAATGTAACAAGGCCAAAAAATGACAAATAACTTGGCTTAAGAAACAAGAGTTTGATTTGCACAAATGCAACAGTCCTAAAAAAAAACAGTAATATTTCCAACCTCTTTGCTCGGGTCTGATGTGATGAAAGATTGTGGAAGGTTTTCAGACAGAAAACTTTCAAGGGGTCGTTTCAAAGTTGGCACAACTCCAGCTGCAAGAAAAAAGGTAAATTTGCAATTCAACAATGTCTTATGTGACATACACTTTGGGGAGATGGTGAAGAAAACTTTAAAAATATGGTGATGAAAACTGTAAAATCCAAACATGTAAGATACCAATGCATAAATAGTATTGGGTATACCCCAGCATTTTTTAAACTTTATTTGATGTGATGCTTTTGGAAAAGACCATTGGACTTTTGACACACCAGCGATATGAATTGAATAAAGTTGCTTAATATAACAGTCGTATTTATTGATTCAAAAGCAGTTAGTTACAAAACAGTTATTGTGCGAAGCCCTTGGAAAAAAGAAGGCACCAGAGGGTCGCAACCCACAGTTTGAGAATTTAAATTTTCACCTAGCTCTCGGCCAATTCGCACACTGCTTTATGGCCCAATGTTTGGGTTAAGGCTTGAATAATAAAATTTGGAAATATTTTTTGCCAAAGCAACCAAACACAACATACTGTTCCACAAAGCGTCGTTTCGCTTGGAAAGCTTGGGGGAAACTTTCTGGGAATTCTTCTTGCTCCCAGAAGATTGTCCACTTTGAGAATCGGAACTGTTCACCATCTTGTAACTATAAGGAACACAATATCGTTAAAGTTTCCCTTCGAATTTAGCTTGCAAATGTACACAAAGTTTAACAACTTACTGTATGACATGTGTAGTATTCCACACCCCTGTACTGGCTATCGAGCCTATTTCATCATCAGTGTCGCGTTCATCTGATGACATCATCAGTGACGGAGATCGGGTTCGTTCCTCATCAAAGTGTTTCACCGCCTGAACAGAATTACTTTTTCTCATTCCACTTTTTTTTAATACAAACTCTTTTCATGAATACTTGCACTTTTTTTACAAATTTAACCCTTTATTATGATTACTTACAATTTTTACGAACACTGACATGTTTTTTACTGAATAAACTTTTTTTTACAAAATAATGCTTTAATTAAAATTTACAAATTCAAGTGTAAAATATTTATGTGTCAAATGTGTTTACCTGGTAGACAGTCATGTTGTATGGCAGTCGATGCGAACCCACGTACAACTCCAATCTGTGTTTGCTCGAAGACGTAGAGACAGCAGATGATGTTGCAGATGACGTATGTTCTGCGGGAAATATTTTAAATCAGACTTGCTATTTTGTTTAAACATTGTTTTTTTGTGAAATAGTTTTTTGTTTGCAATGATTTTAAAATAATCATGAACATAAAATAGCGTTTATTTTGACTGTAAAAGTTTCTTATTTAAGGGCTGTTTTTTAATTTTTTTCATTAAGATTTTCTTTTAATTAACCTAAAATAAGTTGTTTAAAAAACTTTGATCCAAAAGGCTATGAGAGCTTTTTTAATAATGGCTTTCTTTATTATTTTCCAACTTTTTAAAAAATCGACCAGATCCCCTTTAAACAACCACCTGATGACAATGGAGAATTTGACTCCAGATCATCATTCTCCCCATCATCCTCATCCACTTCAATCTCATCTTCCGAGTCTTCATCTCCCATCAGCATCAGGACATCCCGACGTTCTGATTGGTCATTATCAGTGGGCGTGTTCCCGTAACCCCGGGCAATCAGATAACGCTCGATCGCTTGGACCAACGCTAGTGGGTCAACCTGAATGTTAAAGGTGGTATGTATTTAATTTGTTTGGTTTAAGGTGGTATCTATTTAATTTTCGTCATGTTAAAGTTGTCGTGTATTTAATATTCTTTTTCCTTTATTAGGGGGGGCACAGTATTTTTATTATTAAAGTATTATTGTATTTGAAAAGAGCTAATTTTTAAAAGTGTTTATTTTTCCAAGGCGGGCTACTTTTCATGATGTCATAATGCAATTTTAAAAGGGTCAACAATACAGTATTTAAAAGCTAAGTATTTGAAAGTATTCTGTAACTTTTTAGCATGATTTATATTTTTGTGATATTGAGATCAAAACGAACAAAGTGTCTTCTGTAAAACATTTCCAACTCACCCTAACAGGGCCACCATGCCATTGTTTTGATTTGGTGCAATCTGGATGACGTTGCAACTGACATTTCAGTTGATGTTTGGCAAAGAAGGTCAACGCTTGTGATCCTCTGTGGAAAAGTTGAGATAACAGAACGTCAAATCAGGCATCGACAATCGTACATTAAATCTTTCAGCTTGTTGAAATCTTCTATGTTTATTTTTATAACATTTCAGGCTGCCTTACAAATGTAACACACTGACTTTCACCGATGATGACAACAGTGATTGTTGAAACGTTTGCATTACAATGTACTCACTACATGCAAGTTCTCTGGCAGTTATGTTTTTAGTTCGAATTCCAGTGGGATTTCTAAGCATTTTTATCCTTTTTTTGATAAGCTGCATTTCAGTGAAAATGTTTTCAAAAATTTTAACTCTAAAAATGCAAACGAAAATATAAACCATTTTAATGCTTGGTGCTGGAACAAAATCAGCTTAACTTTACATAAGGAGTAGCAAAGTTGAGAAAATTCAAGTTGCCCTGTGACAACAAACAACTTTTCCCTGTGATTGACAAGTTATGTCATACATGTGCGATGTAATATCCAGACTTTAAGATGAGATGCTTGGTGCTTGCTTTCTGACCGTTTCAGCAAAAAGTGAGTTTTTCAATTCCATTTCATCCCGAACTCGCATTTTTTTAATGCAAACCCTAAACTGTTGTTTTACTTTCTGGAAAGATCTGAATCTTGTAACCCACAGAAATAATTTGCCAACTTCTTACCGTCCGGGGGCACTAGGCAGGTCATGTGACTTCACTGAGAACTGTTCCAGTTGGTTGATGCACAAGTTCAACTTTTGCACGAAAGTTCGAAGCGGTGACACGTTGCTGACATCATGAAGGGTGATTTCCTCCCCAGAAAAGCGACTGGTCTGTCGAGATGTAGTTTGGATGTGAGTAAGAATTATGTAGAGGTTTTCTCAGCTGACAATTTTTAACATTAGTACACAAGTTATTCGCAAACCAATCTCAAGTATTCCACCAATTACTTTTATTACCCTCTAGTTCAGTGGTCCTTTCCCACCCTTTCATTACCCACATGTGGGTGATTACCCCTAGATTAGGACCCACTGCTTTAGCACCATATCCCGGAAACCTCTAAATCCATGAGTGACTGACGGAATTGGTAAATTTTTTCACTGTACGAGCTAACATGGGTCAAACTGGACAGAATTTACTGTCAAAGCCTAAACTCTTATCATAAACATCCAGTCCATATAGTTAGAGAAAATTGCAAATTAATCCACAGTTTCGTCAAAAACTGACGTCATTATACTTAATGCACTTAAATTTGTGCCTGATGCATCCTTATAGTATCACTGATGATGGCATGAATTATTGCCGAAATGTTTGACCAACAAAGCATGTCACATTTAAGAACTATTCCGGCCAGCATATTTGTAATAGGAATAGGAATTTAGTGTTCCGAGGCTTTAAATGCTTCGATATTTCCCAAAGTCAAAAAACTCCGTTTAATTTACCGGCAATCCAGCGAAAGTGTTTAAGAAGCACCGCAAGCGATCTTCCCTGGAAAGCACAACTTCATTCACGTGATCAACAATCGTCCTATCAGCGTCGGCCACGTCATCGACTGTTTCCATCTCAAACGCGTCACCGCGAATCTGACGTTCACCGACTGATGACGTCACCAGTTCCTCACCAGGCGCCGATTTCGGCCTCTCAAATTCGGTCACATCACTCAGTTTAGCGACATCTAGTGATTGGGCGACGGCGGGGGTGTCCGTCTTACTGCGCCTTCTAGTGACCATCGGCGGGGGGGTCGTGGCCGTGGACGACTTCCGCTTGGGGGCGTTCTTCGGCGAGCTCCCCTGGTCCATTGTGACGTCATTAGGGGCTTCGCGCGTTAGGAATTGCAGAACGGCAGTGACGATGCCGCTGTGTTGAAGCTCAAACGATGATACGTCAGAGGTGTTTATGATGTCACAAAGCTCCGTGAGATTTTTCGAAGCAACGCTGGTTTCCTGTGGTAAGGTTCGGAATTAAAATTAAAATTTGATTTTTTTAAATTTCACGTTTTAGGGTCCTGTGGGTCAACCAATGGGTGAACTGGGGTAAGTTTCTATAGCTTTCTACAGAAACTAATATGGCATTTTTGGCGTAGACCAGTGAACAAGATGACTAGGACCCTCCTAACCTCCCCCACTCTAATCCCTGACCACCCTGTAACTCATACCGATCAATTTTTACCCCAGCATCCATACTTACTGTGCATGTTGCCAGTGCATGAGCAAGGGTAGAGAGTTTAGCGAGTAGTGGTGGTTGTTGTGCAGATGTGCTGTCATCATTGTGCTGGTTCGACGATTCAGAAGCGGTGAAGTAGTTGTCGAGGAATATCTTGGCCTGTTCCNAGTATCACTGATGATGGCATGAATTATTGCCGAAATGTTTGACCAACAAAGCATGTCACATTTAAGAACTATTCCGGCCAGCATATTTGTAATAGGAATAGGAATTTAGTGTTCCGAGGCTTTAAATGCTTCGATATTTCCCAAAGTCAAAAAACTCCGTTTAATTTACCGGCAATCCAGCGAAAGTGTTTAAGAAGCACCGCAAGCGATCTTCCCTGGAAAGCACAACTTCATTCACGTGATCAACAATCGTCCTATCAGCGTCGGCCACGTCATCGACTGTTTCCATCTCAAACGCGTCACCGCGAATCTGACGTTCACCGACTGATGACGTCACCAGTTCCTCACCAGGCGCCGATTTCGGCCTCTCAAATTCGGTCACGTCATTCAGTTTAGCGACATCTAGTGATTGGGCCACGGCGGGGGTGTCCGTCTTACTGCGCCTTCTAGTGACCATCGGCGGGGGGGTCGTGGCCGTGGACGACTTCCGCTTGGGGGCGTTCTTCGGCGAGCTCCCCTGGTCCATTGTGACGTCATTAGGGGCTTCGCGCGTTAGGAATTGCAGAACGGCAGTGACGATGCCGCTGTGTTGAAGCTCAAACGATGATACGTCAGAGGTGTTTATGATGTCACAAAGCTCCGTGAGATTTTTCGAGGCAACGCTGGTTTCCTGTGGTAAGGTTCGGAATTAAAATTAAAATTTGATTTTTTTAACTTTCACGTTTTAGGGTCCTGTGGGTCAACCAATGGGTGAACTGGGGTAAGTTTTCTATAGCTTTCTACAGAAACTAATATGGTATTTTTGGCGTAGACCAGTGAACAAGATGATTAGGACCCTCCTAACCTCCCCCAGTCTAATCCCTGACCACCCTTTAACTCATACTGATCATTTTTTATCATTTTTTACGCTAACATCAACACTAACTGTGCATGTTGCCAGTGCATGAGCAAGGGTAGAGAGTTTAGCGAGTAGTGGTGGTTGTTGTGCAGATGTGCTGTCATCATTGTGCTGGTTCGACGATTCAGAAGCGGTGAAGTAGTTGTCGAGGAATATCTTGGCCTGTTCCCTCACCCATTGCTTCACTTTCTCTTTGCTGCAACGAGACATTTACTGATGACGACAACGGCGTTTGCGGAAACGTAGAAAATGTTTTACACACAAGTACTGGCCTGTATCTTATTTATATAGTTTTACGGTGTGGGAAAGAGACGAATGAAAACTTTACGTCAGTTGAAAAACTACAATGAACCTTAAAACGAGTATGCAAATTACACGTCGAAAAATATGACGTCATGAAGAGTTTCATTTTCGATGATACACTAAAATATCCGACCCTATAACATATAACATGGCCATCAACGGTCTTAGCTTTTTCCAAGTGAAATTCCAGATATGGAAACAAGTATTTAAAATATCTATTTGAACAAGGAATTGACGATGATGTGGTTAGGCGAAGGATATATTCCTATGTTTGAATCAACTCATCGTGTTGTTTTTAAAAAAATTGNTTGCAAATTAATCCACAGTTTCGTCAAAAACTGACGTCATTATACTTAATGCACTTAAATTTGTGCCTGATGCATCCTTATAGTATCACTGATGATGGCATGAATTATTGCCGAAACGTTTGACCAACAAAGCATGTCACATTTAAGAACTATTCCGGCCAGCATATTTGTACTAGGAAAAGGAATTTAGTGTTCCGAGGCTTTAAATGCTTTGATAATTTCCCAAAGTCAAAAAACTCCGTTTAATTTACCGGCAATCCAGCGAAAGTGTTTAAGAAGCACCGCAAGCGATCTTCCCTGGAAAGCACAACTTCATTCACGTGATCAACAATCGTCCTATCAGCGTCGGCCACGTCATCGACTGTTTCCATCTCAAACGCGTCACCGCGAATCTGACGTTCACCGACTGATGACGTCACCAGTTCCTCACCAGGCGCCGATTTCGGCCTCTCAAATTCGGTCACGTCATTCAGTTTAGCGACATCTAGTGATTGGGCCACGGCGGGGGTGTCCGTCTTACTGCGCCTTCTAGTGACCATCGGCGGGGGGGTCGTGGCCGTGGACGACTTCCGCTTGGGGGCGTTCTTCGGCGAGCTCCCCTGGTCCATTGTGACGTCATTAGGGGCTTCGCGCGTTAGGAATTGCAGAACGGCAGTGACGATGCCGCTGTGTTGAAGCTCAAACGATGATACGTCAGAGGTGTTTATGATGTCACAAAGCTCCGTGAGATTTTTCGAGGCAACGCTGGTTTCCTGTGGTAAGGTTCGGAATTAAAATTAAAATTTGATTTTTTTAACTTTCACGTTTTAGGGTCCTGTGGGTCAACCAATGGGTGAACTGGGGTAAGTTTTCTATAGCTTTCTACAGAAACTAATATGGTATTTTTGGCGTAGACCAGTGAACAAGATGATTAGGACCCTCCTAACCTCCCCCAGTCTAATCCCTGACCACCCTTTAACTCATACTGATCATTTTTTATCATTTTTTACGCTAACATCAACACTAACTGTGCATGTTGCCAGTGCATGAGCAAGGGTAGAGAGTTTAGCGAGTAGTGGTGGTTGTTGTGCAGATGTGCTGTCATCATTGTGCTGGTTCGACGATTCAGAAGCGGTGAAGTAGTTGTCGAGGAATATCTTGGCCTGTTCCCTCACCCATTGCTTCACTTTCTCTTTGCTGCAACGAGACATTTACTGATGACGACAACGGCGTTTGCGGAAACGTAGAAAATGTTTTACACACAAGTACTGGCCTGTATCTTATTTATATAGTTTTACGGTGTGGGAAAGAGACGAATGAAAACTTTACGTCAGTTGAAAAACTACAATGAACCTTAAAACGAGTATGCAAATTACACGTCGAAAAATATGACGTCATGAAGAGTTTCATTTTCGATGATACACTAAAATATCCGACCCTATAACATATAACATGGCCATCAACGGTCTTAGCTTTTTCCAAGTGAAATTCCAGATATGGAAACAAGTATTTAAAATATCTATTTGAACAAGGAATTGACGATGATGTGGTTAGGCGAAGGATATATTCCTATGTTTGAATCAACTCATCGTGTTGTTTTTAAAAAAATTGTTTCTATGCCCAGAAAGACTGAAAGTTCAATAAAACGAGAAAAACTTTTTGCTTACTGGTTTTCCTTGGCCACTGTCATTTTCTTCAAATTCGGAAGATTCAGTTTTTCGCGAGAAAGTCGATTTGAAAAGTTGGGCTGTGAGGCTGCGTGCGTCATTGGGGGAGGGGTGTGCACGTTGCCCCCCTGACTTGCGCCCCCACCTGACCCCGAGGTGGATGACGAGCGCCCCCAGCGGGTGGGGTTAAAGTTGAAAAAGAAGGAGCTGGCCGATGAACGGTTACTTGATCCTTGATCTGAAAAAATGTGTTTCAGTTTTTTAGGTTGTCACAGTTATTATGGAAAATCTCATGCTAATGCTTGGTGCTCGTCCGAGCATGTTTGGGATAATATGACGTCACACGTGTATGACGTAACAAGATACCTGTTTCGTAAGTTTACTTTTAAACTAACATAATTCCGCTTTAAACCTTTAGAAGAGGTTCGTTCGTGTGAAAAAAACTCGCTAATTACACGAAAAAGGGTTGTGGTGACGTAACTATGATTTTGTTCAAACGTTTTGATGTTAAACAGATTCTAGCCGAGTATCTAGCGTAAAACCGGGGATACTCGGTACCGAGCACTTTGTTAGAGCCATGGTTCAAAAACCGTTGCAGTTTTCCATGGGCGTCGCACAATATTTCCGTTTCATAGCTATTTGTTTTTGTATCAATAACTACAACTTTG
>QXVZ01022353.1:32601-44063 GCA_008931825.1 Phallusia fumigata | reverse complement strand
ATTAAAAATTCCGGCGCTTGATTTTAAATCAATGAACACGCATAGCGGATCCTCAAGTTTTCTACCAATAAAAAGTCGTCATATAAAAAAGTAAAGAGAACTTCGGAACCGAATATTTGCAGAACAAAAGTATAGAATTTACCAGTTTCTAAAAACAAAGCAACAGACAAACCACATTTATTAAAGCATAGGTCCTGACGGTAATAAAACGTAAAACGCAACACGTTATGTTATAGTGGGTTTTGCAACGGTTTGATTTTATTTCCATGACAAAACGTATCAGAAGAAGTAACTTCTTTTTTGAAGAAGTACGTAAAATCTGACTACGGTGTGTTTCAGTAGAAGTTAAGCTAACGAAAAATGGGTTAGGCTTTTTATTCCAAATGTCATGCAACATTTTACCTTTTTTGATAAAACGTTATGTAGACGTAACCTTTCAAGCGATGTACGTTCGCCCTTTTATCATTGATATAAAGTTGAGCTCCCAACAAGGCACTGTTCAACTTTCTCCCTTCAAAACTTCGATGTCCTTCGTTCCCAGGCAAGCCGTTAATTGGCAGGAAACTGAACATTTCGCCCGGGTCGTCATACTTCACCATGGAAACGAACATGGTTGTGTTGACGTCATCGTGTGCGGACAATACGTCAGCAGGAATTTCTATGAAACTTTTGTCAAAACTAAAAAAACAAATAGGCAATAAGCCATAATTTTTTGTTGGCCCTTACAAGACAACTTGAATAAAAGCAAACAATCACCAAGGTACAAAATAGGTTTAGGATGTTTTCTCCGTTGTGTTGCAGTAGGTTTTGTCAGTATACACCATACGATCTATATTGTATATGTTGCACAAACCCCAAGCTAAGTTTTTGCCAGAAAGAAACACATTACATTTAAAATTGACAAAGATTAAGGCCACATGTTGCTAGCAATTCAAAAGTGGAGTAATCAAATTTACAAGTGAAAGGGAAGATAAAGGATAACATCTGTTTTGTTTGAACCAGTCGAGTGTAAACATCACACGGTAACCAACCTTAGGTGGGAACTGTCTACATCGGGATACCGCAGTGCATTGTGGGCTTTCTGTACAACTTTTAACATGAGATGAACTTCTGATGTAAAACTTGTCTGGTATACGTCATAGGATTGTGAATCAAGATTCGATAGACCGTTAGTTGAAGCTTCATCTATGATTCCGAAGTAATTCTGTAGGCGTATGGACGACAGTTACTCTATGGACAAGCTTATAACGTATCGGAACATAGAAAGTGTAAACAGCACTAGGGTTACCGAAAAACCTAGGTTGTTAATGTGTTGGGTTTGTCAGGAAACATTTGCAACATCTGTCACTTTCCACTAGATGACTGCAACTTGTTGTTCCTGTGCCTATATAGATGTACATGTACCTGAATGCCAGTCAAGAGGGAGTTTACATCAAAGTCCTCCCACAAATGCAAGTATTTGTACTGAAACAAACGTTGCACAATCGAAGTGATTTGACTGAGATGGTCAAGTTTCTCGTTACGTAGAACATTTTCAAATGTGTCGGGTCTCCATGACAACAGTCTACGCAACATTCCTGTAAACGTCAATATTATTTTATCAAACCAATCCAATAACAAAAAAATGTACATGACAAAATGGTTAATTAAATATGGCGCTGCAAAAATATCCCAAACATAGTGACCTACAGACGAGGCAAAAAAAAGCAGAGCGACGAACACATTTGTCAAAAATCAAGTAAATACTTTGAATAATCACGATGTCGCCGTTCGACTGAAGAGTTTTTCCGTCGGCGTCTTCTGACAACAAACGGAGCAGACGGTCAGTGACTTCAGTGAATGCTACTTGGTTTGGTGATCGCGAGTCGATAATCTCCCAAACGTCCTGTTGTCGGAATACAAACGTTTTGTGTAAATGTCGGAGTATTGCGGTAGCCCAATTCGTACAAATCACTTTCCGTAAATTAGCTAGCCTCTGGCTCGGATGGTATTTTCACCCGGAGAATAAAGTAGTTTAAGTGAATTGACCTCAGCAAAATAACTTTACCAAATGTGTCAGCCGAATATTTTAGGCACTTTCTAAAGCCTTGTTTTACAGAGAGTANCCCGGAGAATAAAGTAGTTTAAGTGAATTGACCTCAGCAAAATAACTTTACCAAATGTGTCAGCCGAATATTTTAGGCACTTTCTAAAGCCTTGTTTTACAGAGAGTACTGTAAATATGAAACAAATAAACACTTGGGACCTACACGAAGAGCCGGCAGAACACAGTCCGAGAGATCCTCTTTCATCCACAGTTGGTTCTGCGAACATTTTCTCCAAACTGTTCCAACGGTAGGAGAAGGGCAACTCTGATTCTGTGACTTGCCAGAATGTTCGACCTCCCACCATAACTTGCTTCGTTCACTTCGTTCTCTCGGGCAATGTGGCGCCGACCAGGGTGCAGAACGATATCTTAAAACGAAAATATTTTTGCCTATATAATTGGCTTTGGAATGCAATTCCTGTACTCGCAAACCTTCGGGTATGGTACAAAGCAGATATCAACTATACTGAACAAATAGAGAAAAAACTAATGATTTTAATTGCTAGCGTAATGTTGCTTTCAACCAATTGCTGTCTGTCCCAGCTGTCACCCAGCTTTTGTTTATCGATACATGCAATTAAAGTTGCACTCTATCCAGTAGCCTTACCTGTCTGGTGGGCAGTTTCTTGCTTCGCACGATTCCTCAACAACTTGTGAATCTTTATCGGATCCATGACATGACAAACCGCTCGCACGAGGTGCCGGATCGTCACAGAAGCGAATTTTATATCTAACTCCTGAACCACAACTGACTGAGCAAGGTGACCAGGGTTGCCAAGCTCCCCACATGCCTGATGAAAATGCAGATTATAAATAAATGTGTTCAATAGGTTATAAAGTAGGTTATGCGTATGCCCAACAAACGATTTTTTGATGTAACCAAATATCGCGTCAGTTTTAAAAACTTGTTTAAACATATATGTTCTTTATATTGCAATATTACATTGAAAGCAAAACATTCTTTAATTTTGCACATTACACACAACGTACATCGTAAATGCAGCTTATACTTAAATAGCAACTGACAGTACCATCAAGCGGACAGGTCATATCCGGACAATAAACAACTTGCTCCTCAAATTCTTCGCAGACAAACTTTTCCCGAAATTCCGGATCTTCCCAAACACATTCCCGAGTTCGACTTCTAGTACCACGGTTTTCGCCACATGTCACAGAACAAGGTGTAAATAAATTCCATTTGCCCCAATTCCAGTCGGATTTACACGGGGTTAACCCCAGCAATCTCCTCAACTCCGTCTGTCGTCACACATATACACGTTTATGAGTCAAATGTTTGTGCCGATTGAGAAACATTTTTTTGGAAATATGAAGTGTTTAAATGGGCAATCCATATTTTAGTTCATCATATAGAGAAGAATTGCTTTATTCTTAAGACTTGATTCATAACTGGTAGTTGAGAGGTTGTTCCGTGGTTTACAAGAAGTAAGTTGACTACTACAATTATCGCGTCTTTTCAGGGAGCCACAAGCCGCGTGTAGAAAGAACCTTAAAGCTTCTATATTTTTTTTTACATAATCTACCTTTAAGAGCACACTAATGCCAGATTTAAGTTACTGCTTATATTCTACCTCGGCATTTTCGCTGCCACCACAAGGTTTGCCCCCGTTGCTTGGTGCCGGGTTGTTGCACAATCGTGTTCTGCTCGAGTTTCGTGCACCACATGGAATGACAGCTGGAATCCAAGACATCCAGTTTGACCAATGACCGTCGACCGGACACTGCACAACATCGTTAGGTTTGGTATTTAAATACGTTTTACGTCAAATGCAACTTCGTTTAGTGAATAACTCGATCATTAAATCTACTTGACCCCTGTGGTTGATTTTCTTACATCGCAACACAATTAGCGCGGTTGTTTTAGTTNATCCAGTTTGACCAATGACCATCGATCGGACACTGCACAACATCGTTAGGTTTGGTATTTAAATACGTTCCACGTCAAATGCAACTTCGTTTAGTGAACAACTCGATCAACAAATCTACTTGACCCCTGTGGTTGATTTTCTTACATCGCAACACAATTAGCGCGGTTGTTTTAGTTTTACATTGTTGCCGAGAATGCCAGTATTCGTATGGCCGACAATGATAAATCACACAGTACTTTACTATGGTGCCTACTTCTCGTTCGTTGCACGCAACTTCTTCATGTGACAATCCTGGGCAAGTTGGCACTTCGGTTGTGTCGTTTTGAATGCTAATGCAGCGCCTTGTTCTAACAAGTGTCCCATTTCCACACGATTTACTACATGCGTATGGCGTCATCCATGCCGACCAACGTCCCAGGTTTGGACAAGGATAATTCGGACAGGACCGAAAGTCAACCTGTAGTAAAAAATAAACTTTATGAATAGTGAATTGTACATCAAAATAAGTAGAAGTAAACAACTGTTTTAACAACTGTAGTGTAAAGTAAAGAGGCAAGGTTTAAAAGCTTATTGTTCTAAATTCGGGGCAAGAATATTTTTTTAAGTTGATAATATTGTAAAGTGCTCATTAAATTGAGGCAGATATAATCGATATCCCCACCTGATTAAAAGCTTTTGAGCAAACTCGCATTGAGATCGAAAATCTAGTCGGTGCAATTTCTGTCAAATATTTTACTTCACTTACGTCTACTGTTTTGTTTTCTGCACAAGGAAATCCTCCCAGGGACGGAGTTGGATTGTTGCAGCTTCTGTTTCTCGTGATCACTCCATTATAGCCGCAAGTTGCAGTACACTACAAACAAACAGTAGACATGTAACACGTTAATGCTCATTTCAAGGTCGTTAAGTTGACCGTATGAATCTACAACGTAATGACACGTCATAGTCAACCACTGGTGATCGATAAAAATCGGACAGGTCAAATTAACCAACTTCAGTAAAGTTTCTTGTTGATAAAATTTTCAAAACACAACCTAAAATCACAGAACCCAACAAAATCCTCTCGAACTGACCTCCGCGAAGTCACTCCAGTGAGACCAGCCACCATGTGTGGGACATGTGGAAAGATTTGAACAAATAACTGTTTTGTCTTCTACCGACTCGCCCTCGCATTGATCGGGAGCAAAGAAGCCTGACGGATCCACACAAATGCGTCTGAGCACCATCGTTGAGTTTCCACACGTTGATGCGCACTATGCATTTGATATCATTTTAGCGTTGGCAAAGTTTTGAATCTATCCATAACTTTATTTGTCTTGCTAAGCGAATGTTTTTCCATGTTGCAAAGTAATTGGTAGTATGTAATTTGTCAAAGAGATGTTGTTTTTTTTGTACAAAGCAACATTCACTCTTAACTGTCTAACGTTTTTCTTTTCAAAAACCTACTGGTTGATATTGTGTCCATTTTGACCACTCATAGATAGACTGTGATCCAAACTTCCTCGTCCAAGCTTTATGTAAAATTTCTGGACCTTCTTGTTGATCACGAATTGACAAAACCTTAATATTGTACAAGTGGCCAACCTCCAAACCATCGATGCTTGCAGAAGGATTCGAAACAAACCTCACTTTAATAGGAGGAAGGTCGAGTCGTTTGAAAACCGATACCTAAAAAACATAAGATTTTGGAAATGATCTATCCAACGATTTGAACAAATGACTGGTTTAATATACTTAGCGATTTTACCAAAACAACCACCTGTGCACAAACACTCTAATGATTTATCAGATCACGATTTTCAGCAAAAAAAGACGCATAAACAGAAAAAAATGAGATGTATAATTCCAGGACCGATAATAAATTATTCATTATCACCTTGTATCTATCCACCAACTGTGCCGGATCAGATGCGGACCATGTGATTTCCAAGTTCTGTTCTGCACCGGCAATTGTCAATTCCTTTACTTCAGTCAATGATTTTGGCATAATAAACTGGGAAATGCCTTCATAAGCGACCGCGTTCGGTTGCGAATGGTGATAAACACGGAGTGAAGCGTGGTACACACAGCCTGCGTACAATTTGGGAGTGACTGTTTAAAAACTGTGGTATGGTATAGTTAATAGCCAACACTTCTTTGATTAGGATCAGGTAATTAGTAAAGGGGATACATATTGTTTTCACTAGGTTGGGCCCTCATGTAGTCAGTATTTTAATCAATGTCCAAATTGAACGAAACTTCATTTGACTGTCTGTTGGGTCATTGTAGTTGGTTGTTTGATTTGCTTGACCCAACACCTGCATAATCCCCAACCCCCGGAAAAGGGTCAAATAATTGTGGGAACGAGATGAAATTGGAACAGTTGGTAGAATATGCCAAGTAGGTATACCGATTGTGTTTTTCTGGACTAAATGTTATTATGTCAGTTTTAAAAACAAGTGAACATGGTGTATCAGTTGCATTGTTTTTACACCTACAAAATAGAACACGTCAACGTAAAAAAACGTTTTAAATTTAAAGTTACACTAACACGCTTACCCGCTGCCAGAACCGTTAAATTTGCACTTCTCCATTTCAAAAACAGGCGATTGTGTCGGTCACAGTAAACTGATATTGATACAGGATCACCGCGAGATGCTTCGGTGCAAGCTGCTGTATTTAATGATCCTTTAATAGATTCCGCCACTTCTATGGACAACTGATACATGTAGCATTTATCATCCACCTCCCACTCAGCAAAAATTGTGGTAGTGCCGACTCTATAAAAAATCACTTTGTTGTTGATTTACATGACATGTCAATATCAAATCAACTTTCATTTTAGCAGTTTAAGTTGACTATGCACAAATATGGAAGCCATAGAATGGAGATGTGCTGAAAAAGTGTCGGCAAAAAAATCGTGTTCAAATAGTACAGTGGTTTTCAAACTTTGTAAAATTATTCGCATAACGGCCCACTGCAGTTTTTCGATGACTCGCGATTTATTAAAACTTTGACTCGAATTAACTTCACACGATTACAATTCATAAATACTTTGTGCCACAATCGCGTTATGTTACTTGTGACATCACCAATAGTAGCTTTGCGCGGTGGTGCCGCAAAGGGCGCTGTCAACGTACATTGTATATTTCAGCAATCACGCGATATATAGCATCGAGAGACTGGACGTATCGCGGTCCACTTAAAATCGCTTCACGAGACCACTAGGGAAAGAACCCTCTCTAACCCATAACTACTAGACAATACATCGTTACCCACCACCAACATAAACACCTAAACCAGACATAATAATCCCAATCCAAAGCAAGTTTCATTGTAATTTTATTTCGATTTTTACCTTTTGATGTTTAGTTCCAAGCCTTTGGCGAACCCCGTTCTGACGAGTACAGGATTAGATGAAGTGAATTTGTCGCCTGCTACTGTTAATATACTGACCCAGTAATAAGTGATTGGTAGTAGCTCGAGAAAGGTATATTTCAGCTGAAGTGAATCCACTTTGTGATAGGCAGTAAAGCCAGAATTTGACACTACATGTAAAACAGAAAGAGTTTCGAGATTGGTGCTAAAATTTGCGTGGAATTTGTTCGTTTTTGCCCTCATGTAGTTCGCAAATTCATTTAGTTGGTACACAAAATTTGGAAGTTGTAGTGGTCAGTGCAATCAATGAAAATTGAAGAATTAAAGAATCTTTGTCTTATTTTTATTGGGATAGTTGCAAACCGATTTACGGTCGAGAATTTTACCTGACACCGATATATTGTAGAAATCCACAAATTCCGCATCTTCTATAGTCCAACCCATTAGCAAACCGGTGTTTTCCGTCGACTCTGTTGTAAGGTTTTTAAACTGGGTGATGTTGGCTGTAAACGGCTGCGTTCTTCCGTTTACCGCAATAGTTGGTCCCGCTGCGCCTTGAAATTCAGTTGTAATTTCGACGCGATACCCCTGCCCCGGCAGCAGCGGCGAAGTGTCTCTTTCTTCAAATAAATAACGCTGGTTAATTGGTGGACTTGTAGTGTTGGCATTGTCTTGTCAATTTTCCAGACGCGGTCACCAAGCTTACAATAAAAAGGCTGACAGATACAAACCCTTCTAAACGGTTTAATGAGAGAATACGCTACCGTCTTACCTATATAATATTCACGATCCATGTCAGAATTAATTGATGTTTGATTTAACAAAATCGTATCCCCAATGTCAACAACAGCGAACACAGTTAGTGTGTAGTGCGCCACACCGCCATATTGTGGCGGATCCCATGCAATGACTTCCATTCCAGGTAACAAAGTTTCATCAAGCGGTACCTCAGATCTTACACAAAGAAACGGTTGGGTTTGAAAAAGGTAAACAACGATTTATTCTCGATATCTTACCTAACGTTTGTGGCCGCTTCCGGCGGAATTACCACAAGGCTGTTCTTTGTGGCGATAGGCAAGGCGGGCAAATGACTGGTAATAGGTTGGGCAAATACGGACACAGTGTAGCCACTGCCCGGTTCAGTATCATGTATCGACAATAAAATATCTTCAGGATTTTCAACCGGTATAAGGTTTTGGCTTGAAAGAACTTTGTTGCTGTTTGTTCTAAAAAATAGCAAACGAAGTAAATTACTGCACATACCAACGCTACACTCAGAGAAAGAGAGAGGGTGAGAGGGAGAGAGAGAGAGAAAGAGGGAGAGAGAAGCTAACTTACTATTTCACAAGTAACGTGTGACTTACCCAGTATGACCATAGCCTGCAAGGAAGGTTATAAAATCGACGTCAAAATGTGTGAAAGCAGAATAGTCATACGACAGTTTGACAATGGCTGTAATGGCCCCATTCCTGTATTCCGAAATAACTTGCAAAGTAATGGAAAGTCGGTCCACCAAGTTAAGACACGGAGTAACTCCTTGCAGCTTCCTCAGGGTACCGACGCCGTTTGCACCAGCTGACTTCGACAGCAACTTGAGCGGAGGCTCCCTATTGTGCGAGCATGAAAACTGCAAATCTGTACTTTCCAATAATGTGAGGGTCGAATTGGTGGCATATATGTCACTGACTATGCCAACAAATTGCTTGTCGAAAACAGCGACGTAATTTTCGATCATTGCTGTTTTTGGTCGAGCGACCGTGGTGGTTCCGTTTTTGTACCAAATCTGCGGTAGCAGGGCATCGCTCGAACCAATGATCACGTGTCCAGAAAAATAATCCAAACTACACGGCGATTGTCCAGATGACGTCTCTACAACTTTGCTGTCAATCAGTACTTTACACAATGAGTTCGCCTCGTTTGCTTCCTTTGTTCCGGTAACCACGCAAAAGTAATGCCAATGGCCATCAAGTAGAACGCTGCTATCAAAAGTGACCACACTGCCGTCGGGTGCTATAAAAACGCTCACGTTGACAGCATTGGTTTCGGTAACAGCCAGAACTGGAACCATGCCGTCTTCAGCCATCATCAGCAAGGTGCCGATTTGCGTTGGTTTTAGCCACAGGCAAAAGCTTTTAAACCGGTTGTTGGTTATTGAAATGTATGACGGGGTGTAAGTGTCCGGGAATTCAACAGCCCCAGTACTCAAAATCTCATGTAAGCCGGCTTGGTAGGCGAAAAGTGGGCGAGTTTCAAGACACACAGCGGTCGTACGGGAGTTCTCGGATCCGGAACTCGCATAGCAATTTTTCCATGTACTAGTTCCAGCACCGAAGTCCGCTCTGGAATAAAAACGTAAAGGATGAAAATATTGTACCTACTAAACTTGAGACCTGTATGATAGCAAAATGAAAGTTTTAATTAATCGAGGGATGTCCACAAGAGTGTTTAGAGCGAGTTAAAAAGAAAAGTTGTTTTTGCCAAGTTTTCTAAACATTTTCAATGTATGCTAGACTTGCTGGTTTGAAATGTGCGATGCGCATGGTGCACAATTAATCAATCAGACGTTTGAAAAAATTTCACAAACGTATACACATATTAAACACGCCATAATACTGCATACCTTACAAGAAAAGTATGATGAAATTTAATATTTGCCGAATTAGAAAGTTGTAATTTATCAAATGGCCTTAAAACGAGTTAATAAAGTAAGTTGTCCGCGTAGCTCTTGAAATCAAAATAGCATCAGCAAACAGAACAGATTTTCACTTTCAGTTTGTTAATACAACTAAAAGTAATTAATACAACATACAAATTTTTAACTTCATCTATTTTAAAATTCACACAGTTTAGATTAAATTACAGTTTTACCGAACACTGTCGCTTGATTTGTCAACAGCAAAACAACCAACCAATGACAGCAGTGGAGGACACATGACATAATGTACATCTGTGTTAAATGTGATGATGGTTCTGGTGACGATATCTTCGATCGTTTCGCGACAAAACAGTTTTCCTAAAACACAATAATTAGATTTAGGTTTTGAAAGTGTTGTATTGACTCAAGTCACAAAAATGTTTCAACTTTGTGGCGAAGCCGTTTCGCCACAAATGATCTTAGTATATTTTGACATGTTTTCATTTTTCGTCGGTTTCGTACGAAACGCAATAAATATTGAATTGCTATAGGTTGTAAATAAAAAGATTTTCATTAAAGTTGGTTTGCTTTTGTACAAAAGAAAGCATGAAAAATGTTCAGGGAGGTACGCGAACAAAAAGTTTGTTAACCTTTGATTAAATGTCCTTGTCATTTTTACTTGTCAGAATTATACCCATCAACAAAATCAAAGTCCTTTAAGTGACCCAATGTAATTTAGGATTTAAAACGCAAACGTTTTATCTTCGACATGTAATCGTCACAATCGAATTTTACACATTACGTTGTTTTAAACGTGTAGAAGTATATCCACACAAACATCCCAAATTATCTGAAACAGCTAACCTTTCGTAGCAACGTCATACTGATTTAAATCATAACGAAAACGGATGACACAAGAGTTTTGCTGCGACGATTCCTCAAGCTCAACTCCAAAGCAATGTTCGTTGCCACAGCGACATCCGGTGAGCAGGGAGTTTTCCGGACAAGTCATAATTGTGTCTTGTCTTATCCATTCGCTGTTGTATGTTTCATCCAAGCTGTGCCACACAATTGCTTCCGTGACCCCACATTGTCTGACAGCACACGATTCGTATCTGAAGTAAGATTGAAAACCCAATCAATAATTATGGTCAAAGCGTTTGTTTTCTTTGTTTGTTGCACTTTGCAGTATCCTCCATAACGCCATAGTGTTTCGTCACTAAGTTTCTTTCCAAAGCAAAAACTATTTCGAAGGTAATGTTAGACTTACCTAAGCGTGGAAGTAGTGAGACAGAATGGTGCAAAGTATCCGTCGTATGTGCGACAGTAATTGTGTGGTTGATCAGGATAGTTGTGTTGTTGTGGAGTTTGCAAGCTCCAGTATTGACAAGGCAATCCTGACACAGTAACGCTTACCTACAAAGTATACAAAAAACAACAAAGAAAATTGAAGTACAGCCGAAGAATTTAGGTACACAATTCACGGTTTTAAATATCA
>QXVZ01022353.1:0-32327 GCA_008931825.1 Phallusia fumigata | reverse complement strand
AGCACTGCTTTTACCAATGCCTAAAAATCGCATTAAAACTGTTAGGTGTCATTGAGAAAATTTACCCTATTCCAATCCAGCGATTTGACCACAACGTGAGACAACGCATGTTCATTGTCAACTCGGAACACAGTTTGGTCGTTGCCAGAACAAACTTTGAATCCATCATTAAACGGGTACATTTGTGATGTCGCCCATAAATAGGAATCTTTGTACCTTTTGTATCCCAACGTTCCTAAACAATAATCCAACATATAGCTGATACAAGTATAATTATTCTATGCCGGGAAATTTCACAATTTTTAGTTTCAGGTTTTATATTTGTGAAACAATCTTCAATCAAAAAGTAAAGATAGGCTAATTCAATGCTAGTCTGTAGATATACAAAACTTGCAACTGTGTTACGTGTTTCGTTGCTGGACTGCATTCTTGACGATATCGACCAGTGCTTTGGCATCAAATAAACACGCTGCGTTTATAGATTCATTTGCACTAAACTAAGAACAAATACCTACCGAAGCAAGATATGTGCAAAATACTAATAACCATATTGCCATGTTAAAAAATGACAACAGAATATAAAACAAGGAAACCACCTGTTGTCGACGGAGAGTACTGACAAGCAAAGGCAAGTTCGGAGTCACATGACATCGAGCGCAGTGTCCCCTTGTGCAAAGCGACACATTCGCCGCTAGGTGGCTCATCTGTCGCCCAGAGCGATTCGTGAGGAAGCGAGCCGTCACTGTACGTGTACTTTTGGGTTGTGGCATTAAGTGTGATGTCTAAAAACAAAAGTCTTGGTACTACCGGTTTGCGTGTAACGTTTTTATGTGTTCGTAAACTGCTCGTAAAGTCTGCCTAGATCAGACAAATGCTTTAGATAATGTTTAAGGATATGATCACATGTCGAGGGGTAGCGACTTTTCGATCACTACCAAACTCGTTTTTTTGTGTAGAACGATCCCCAATTGTATATAGCAGTGGTTATAAACTCGTTTTTTTCCAAAGCATTTTGTCTTACCAGTCCAATACATGAGAGTGAAATTAAAAAGTCTGGACAGATTTTTCAACAAATCGCCATCTTCCAATGCACTGATGAGTTTCCCTGAGTCGTGTTGAGATCGGCAAAAATTTAAACTGGCGTTGTGAGTTTTTTTTAAAGCAAAAGATTGAACCCAGCGGTCGTTCCAAAACAGGTATTGATCTGTGTACAAATAAAACTTAAAAATAAAAACTTAATTATGACTTACGATGAGATGTCTTTTTGAAAGTTGTTTCAACTATTCTATTGTAGGATTTCACTTGGTTGCAGGGCGATAGCATTTGACACCACATCAGTGTTTTTCTGGTTTTAAGGTTTCACCGACTTTGCATTCTGCGTCAACTTAGTAATACAAACATACTAACCCAGTGGTTCCAAACCAGGAAGGAATTTTACGAGTTCACGGGAGGAATTTGAACTTTATAGTCAAGTAATTTATGATAAGTGCAGTATTTGTTTTGAGCTAGACCGGTGACCCAAACCTTTTAATATGCGTACTTTATATCAATTCTTGTCTGAAAGGGAGGAATTCAAAATGAGCAAAGGGGAGAATACACTTAAAAAGGTTGGAAACCACTGTACTAACCACTTTGGCAAATAAACTGGCGGGTAACATCGCAGTCGGAAATTTTGTATTCTCCCTCGGATGTCAAATACAAACACCCTGATGAGCTGCTGATGCCAGGAAAATGCGTAGATGTAAATTCGCTGACGCCATCGTGCCACTTCAAAACACCGTTCTGCTCGCTTCGGTAAAAGCCTGTTTAGGTAAAATGATTAAATTTATCTCATGCTTTCATTACGTTGTAGCCTAAAAACAGTAACAGGTCACTATGCTCAAAACACCTTGTCAGTTGTCTCGATTTGTTTGTGTGGAAAACTCATGTGATCGCGTTCCGGGAAAAATGCTGTATAAAATGGCACTTTTGAACGTTGTGTTTATTATGATGCAAGTTCGTTAAAACTTTTCATGCACCGATGTTTCGATTGGATTATATTACTTAAACATTTCGACCAAATATGCCGTCTTCAATGTGTTTTCGGCCAACCTATTCAATATTTGTAAACGTTTTATGGTTTTTATTTGTACAATTGTCAAGTGTTTCGAACGGGCAAAAAATTTTCATTTGCATTGTCAACACAAATGCCCTCCTAAACATTCAACAGACAATTTATTTGAGTTAGGTCAGATGCTGCGAAAATTATTCGATTTTTTTGTCCGAATATTCCGTTTTGGCCAGAACTTTTAAGGGCGGCTCGGTTCTATTCCAAACAAAAGAGACATTGAACAAAACTTCCTTAGATTTTCTGTTTTTGCAATTAGGAAGCCATCGTTCTACAATTGCAGTTAGGCTACTTTCGACAGGCAGCCGTGGGCGCAAAATTAAAACAGATAAACTGTAAGCGAAAAGTAATCTTCAATCCGTTTGCATACCTGTCCATATTGTAGATCCATTTGTAACGTGTGACAGTACAAATTCTCTTGTCGCATTGCTTGTCGGTATAGCGAGGTATCTGTTCAGTCCGTAACACACCTCTTGGGCTTTATCGAACGCATGAACTTGTTTTGTAAAAATGTATGTAGCACCACCGAAAGACGTTGGGTTCGAATTACTCATAGATAAGGAGTTAACGTCTGCAGAGCTCCCGACATGTTCGTCTGTAAAGTAATTCTTAAAGCTAACGTTGAATAAAAAAAATGTAGTAGCCTAGGTTCTAATACTGGTTTTAGGCTACTAAGATCACGTATACACTCACTTTACACAAAAGAGTTTTTTCGTCAAAGTTACAGTTCAGAAATGCGATAACAAGCAATTAATACACTTTTAAATCACAAATGAAAACGTTTAAAGCGAATGTTTTTGTACAAAGCCCGTGGTACATTCGCTTTTGTACAAAAAAGCATTGGTGTGCACCTATCGCTTGGTTTACTTTAATACAGTGTTATGCGGCTTTTTATCGCTTGGTTTGCCTTTAAAGCACTTGGTGCACAATGACAAAGCTTCGAGTTAAAGCTGCACCAAGCAATTTAAAGGCGCACCAAGCTACACAGAGGTGCATCAAGCAATGTAAAGCTGGAGGAAGTGGATAAAAGGTATACAAAGCGCTATAAACGTGCACCAAGCAATATATATGTGCGCTAGGCCCTGAAAAGATGCATCAAAAACACAAAAATGTACACCAAGCGACAATAAGGTGCACGTCATTGCCATTTTATCACGAAGAAACAATATCGAGCTGTCCAAGTGGTCCAAGTAATCCAAGCGATCCAAGTGGTCTAAGCGACCCGTATACTTAAAATGCATCCCAGTAAAACCTCATGTTACAACCTTAAGATGTTGATACGTCGAAAACTAAGGCTTTTATATGTTTCATTTAAAACAAAAACTGTGCAACTTAAATATCGGATTTGCTTAAGAGTTGATTTGTATGGCTAAGTTATGTTTATAATTGATTGGGGGTCTATAATTAAAAAACCTTCGAATTGTAGTATTTTCATTTCGTCAGCTCTAATAATTTCGAACTCTATCGTAAAAAGGATGTGGCCACCAACAGGAGTTGAATCGTTCATCCCTTGCACCTAAAAAGAAACAAGTTTTTCACTTGCATTCCGAAGCAAACAGTCCAGATCAGTGGCTTTTGTAACTTATTGTTTACAGTTTTTTTGGATTATAACTCATGTCGTACCGACCTATGCTCCAATACAGCTGGAGCTTTGGAAAAATTAAGAGGACTGAAAGGTAAAACAAAATACGTTTTATCGATACGTTAGCAGCAACTATGAAACGAATTGAAAAAACAACAAAAAACTACAGGCCATTAGAAAAGAAGTTTTATATTATTTGAAGCCAGTAAGAGACAGGTTTAATTTTTGACATGATGTTTTTTAAATGCCCTAAACCAGTGGTTCTTAAAGTGGGGTCTCGGAAACGTCCGGACTCTGCCTTTTCGCGTAGTTGCTGAAATATACAATGTACTGTGATTGCGCCCTTTGTGGCACCACCGTACAAGGCCATTTTTTGTGGTGTCACAAGTAACATAACGCGATTGCGTCACAATGTATTGCTGAATTGTTCTTGTGTGAATTAGTTAAGTCCATTTTTTAATGAACCGCGAATTTTTGAAGGTAAAAATCGGCGAGCATTGTATTATCAAATAAAAGTACATGGAGTTACAAAACACTAGCAAAATGATATAAAGCGCTCGGCTCAGCTCAGCAATATTTACCCAAATTTGTGCTTGACCATCAGGGTACTCGTCATTTGCCAAAATGGACCAATTAATTGAATCTACGCTTTCCCGGATGATGTGATGCCAGCCCTTAAATTCATCAGGAGTTATTTGAACAAACTCGGTTCCACCTTCCACCTCTTCGTACATGCCCAGTAAGTCCGAAGGTAAACCGCCATTATGAAAAGTTCCTTGCGGGGGATTTCCCGAAATTACAATGGTGTTTGTGGCTGTTAAATGATAAAAACAAACGCTATTTTCTATTGTTTATTTTGCGACAAATCAGACATTTCTGACAGTTGCTTGTTATGACAACTTGCTTGTAATGTATACCTTACAACAACAAAAATGATAATTTAGATGACTTTCCAATGTGTTGTTATGTTGCTTGCAAGGGTTCGCTGAACTTTGTCAAACGTGAACACGATTTCAATAAATCTGGTTAAGCAGCCATCAGCATTAAAAAACACAAAAAATGCTGGTAATTGATCTTTTTTAAACATAAACCAACCCTCCGCCATTTTTACGAACTGAAACTTTTTGGTCACATCCACACTCACGAGATAAATTGGCCTTTAAAAGATTTTTGTGACTTTATCTTACCTTTGCCGAATTCTATTAGCTCAATGCCAACAAGCAACTGCAAATACAAAAACAAACAACTTTTCATCTTTGCTGGCCCGTTATGACATCCCACAATTGCTAGACATGAACTTTACTGATATACGTCTAACAACACAACTACCACAATATTGCGTGCTCATGTAACCGTGAACGACTTTTCTTTTCAAGCCTTGGTTCCGTCCGAATCCCTTATTCTGTTATAAAAGACGCTTTTTAAAACGACAAATATTGTGACACCGTATTCATTAATTATTCAATACAAAATTATTAATCGGTAATAGTACTTGGTTTATCACAAAAACGTCCTGGCCTGCCACAATGCGTTGTTCTCACTGAAGGAATACGAGATAGCCCTCACGAAATGGAAATACTCGGTAAATAACTTTGAAGTACCAAGTCGTTTACTTGATTTCAGTGTATTCGGCAAATGATCTACAGCGGGGCTACTCAACAATTGCCCAATTAGACAAAGGCCCGGGATGTTACTGCCCAAATCACTGACATACTAGGCTTTTAGAGGGTCGGGGCAAGAAACCCATCCAACTTCCCGAGAAAAAGGCTTTAAACATGTTAACTTTCAAATGGGCTAAGTTTTATCACTTTTTCAAAAAGCAGTCGTTTTTGTCTTGCGGGTAAAAGTATCTCTACGTAAAACACACACACCTCCAATTTTTAACAAATATTTTACAAAAAAGTGTGCTCTGTACATTGTTTGACAAGGTTATATTTTTCTTTTGGGCCCTGCCATCCAGTTTCTGCACAGAGAAGATCTGGATTCGAACCCATTCTGCCAGTTGAGTAGCCCGCATCTACAGTTACTATGGCAATCAGCAATAAAACACTTGAAACAAATGTAAATTATACAGGATGCAATGGAAAATGAAAAATTGCTATGACTAATTAACACTGCAAACTATTCTAATCTCTTAGTTGATCTAAAAACACTTGATCATCCACTGCACACGTCATTTGCTCTTCAATTCAATTATTTGGCTGGAAAGTGATGAAAGCACAATGCAGGTACTGGACTGCCAGTCGGTATGCCCGGAAATTTGCCTTCAGAACCAGCAATGTCCAAGTGAGTATACTTCAGTGGCTGCTTGGAGTCTATGCCGTGCTACAATTAAAAACAACAAAATTCTTGAAATGTTTTTTACTTTGTCGCCCAAAAGAAAATTATATCACTCAATACATAACACTGTTAATTAGCGTTTTAACTAAAATCCATATCAGAGGGACTTGATGATTCTACAAAATTTTTAAAATGAACACATCATTTTATTGCAGACTGGACACAAACATGGCAAGCATTTGACTTTTTGCTATTGCAGTAAATTTGTTAAGTACATAATTCCAATCATATTACTACAATCCAAAGCAATACTGTGAAATAAATTTCCACACATGTTCAATCCGGATCAAGTCATTTATTCAAATTGTCAATGCTATACTTACATAAAAGATCATTTAAACTAACTCACAGGTTACTTTGATTAAACATTTCAAAATGTAAAACATGTCAATTATTAACCTAAAACTAAACTTTAAAAAAATGTGGCAGGCATTGTTTTTACCTTGTCAAGGCCTGATGTCATAATCATGAATGCACTTGGAGATTGATGTCCCCGTGGGGTACGGGATGATGGAGCATTGTTGCATTGCAAAACATCCTCATACTCTGATTTACCTGATAATTAAGGGTAACTACAGTGTAAAGCACGTAAAGCAACAAGCACAGATTCAAGGTAGTTACAAACGCAAAGCTACAAATCAAAGTGCAAACAGTGTGGCTAAAATTTTGGTGGGGGTCGGGGGAACAGATTTTCAAACAAACCTGTGTGAAACTCATAATCCTCTCTCCTAATAGTTGAGAGTTCAAACATGTCACCAATTTCATCCCCAGCGTTTCTCAACAAAGTGCTGTTGTTTGCTGCTTTTGCTGGCCCATTGTCCATCGCCAACTAAATCAGGAAAATTTTAGTTTTGTACTTTAGATTGGTTTTAACTTTTTTTGTATGCATACATTACAAATTCTACCCTAAACTTTACAAAAAAATAATACCAAGCATTAGCAAACTAAACAAAATAGGCGTTATCCCTTTCTACACTATTTTTAAATAAAATAAAAATTTTTTAAATAAAATCATGAAAATATAAAATTTGAGTCTGAAAATTTTCATATCATTTCAATCAAATCTTTCACCAGCAATGTATGGCATATTATTGAAATTTTACCAAAATTTTTCTAGACCACAGGTGGTGTGATATTAATTTAAAATACTTGCCAAATAAAAAAGAAACAAAAAGCCTGGAGCAATTAATTTCTTTAGGAAAGTTTGAATTTTCCTGACAGTCTACAAAAACTTTTTCCAAACTTCAACTTTTGAACCTAAGTCCCAAGAACTTTTGCCAGGAAACGACCACTAACAAATTAATAAAATAAATGTGTACAATTTTAGTACACTTACTGTATACCCTTGTCCAACAGCAATAATTGCATGCCCAGTGAGTGTGGCAACAGTGTACAATTGTGGGTTAACTTCTTTCAAAGCAACCTCTTTGGCTTCACACAAACAATCAACCATGGCCATTCGACCTTCAGCATCAGTGTTACCAACACGAACCTAAAAAAGTGTTTCCGCATGTTGTAGTCGAAAAATAGCAAATTAATGTTTTTTTACTGCAGATGTCTTACCCGAACACCAGCTCGAGAGGTAATAATTTCATCCGCAACATATCCGTTGGAACCAATGCTGTTTCTCACCATGGACATGGTACCATAAACCTTCAAATGCTTTGGTTTGAGCTTTTCCAAAACCTTACAATACAAAAATGTTAAAATCCTAAACAGTGCAACTTACAAATATTACCTACAGCAAACACTCCAGCAACAGCAGAGGCACCGCCTTTGTCCCTGTGCATTCCAGCCATAATTCCTCCTGCCTTAACATCAGCACCACCAGTATCGTAGGTAACCCCTTTGCCCACGAAAAGCAGGGTGTCAGTGATGGGACCTTCACCCTCATAGAACAGTTTTACCACCCTTGCATTATGCCGTGGGACCACTGCAAACAACAACTTTCACATGAAATTTGCATTGTGTTTGTGTGAGTTTTTTTGCAAGATGTTAATCGGCTAAAAAACCTTACCTTTTGCACACCTATTGACGGCACCCAAACAAGGGTAATTCTTCTCAATGTAATCAATGTCAGAAATGACTTCAACCTACATACAAACATACCGTCAACTGCAAAAATATGTTAGAATATTTTTGTTAATTTTTTTATTTGGAGTTTATTTCACTAAAGCTAAAACAAATTCTACTTGGAAATATGTCCCCACAAGACCATGTCTATTGTTTATTTGGTAAAAAAGCTTTAAAACTAGTGTGTGTGTCAACTGCAAATTCAATAAAAATAAGATTTAAAACTCATATTCATGAATGTTATGCAATCAAAGGTATGTAACTCAATTTAAAAACCTTGATGCTCGTTTGCTTAAAATATTGGGTGACATGCTCGGCGACTCGGGGTGGGGTCATTCTCTCTGGATCAGAACCTTGGATGTCCCGTGTCAGGTGCCTGGTAATTATTAACATTTAGATAGCGTTTGTTTTCAACAATGTGGCCCAGTGGAAGTCATTTAATTACCTTCCGCTTTCATATGCGGCAGCAAACTTGGCTAACTTTTCACTTGTGGTTTTACTGTAGATACCCAGTTTTTCTGCCTGGCAAAGGAAAAACACTATTTTACAAAAAAGCAGAATGCCTTTTGATTTCAAGGGCCACTACAAAACGTAAAAAACTTGACTGCAGAAAGTGATAAATTAGTATGTAATTTTTATTCAGGCATTTAAACACTACACATACATAGCATTTTTTTATGAAAACCTAAATAATCGTATCTCATTACCAACAATTTTTTAACAGTTAATACCAAACACATTTTACCTTGCTTTTCTTCTTAGGACGACCCTCACGAATTTCTATTGGCACATAAAGGGCTTGAAGAGCACCAAGTGCTGCAGAAAGAGGGGCATGAACAAACCTTTAAAGTAATAAAAGTTATAAGCTATACAACTATCAACTTTATTGGCACCTAGCACAAAAATTAGGGGGTAAGCAATCAAAAGAATTAGTTAACAAACATATAAAGTAGCCAAGTTATGCAGACAAACAAAAACATTCTATTACCGCTCATTCTCCACAGTAACTAGCAATGGGGCTTTGCTTCCACCTTTCAAAGCACGTTGAATGCCAGAGAATGCTGCGTCATAAAACCTTCGAACATCATCATAATCTCGATTTAGTGGACCAGTACTGGCAAATACCTGAAAAAAATGTTTTTACTCCTTAATCATTAAAAAAGTAAATCAGACAAGTATAGTCATTACTAAGTTTATTTAACTGCCACTGTCAAACACACAGTATTTATACATGCCAAACCAGTTATATACTAAAATTAAAATGCAAAACAGATTCTTTACCACTCGCTTAAATGGACCTGAAAGTGGAACCAGCGAAACGTCTTTTCCAACAGCTGCATCAACCTTTAAAAAATACTGTTTATTCAGCAGCTTGTAGCAAAATTACTTGAAAGCAGCGAAGTAAATCTTACCTCAACCAAGGAGGAAAATGCTTGCTTCAAGAATTGCAACTCGCCAGTTAAATTGTCAAGTAAGTCAGTCACCACAACCACACAATCAAAAGATGTATTGTCAAATGAAGAAACAGCTTCCACTAGGCTTGGGGCACTGCACAGAAATCAAATAAGTTGTTTGGAAACTCACTGCAACCAACCTGTATAAATGTCACTTACCTCATTTTAAAACAAACTTGAAAATCAAACACAAAGGTAAACTAATTTACAATAAAGACCTGAGGATACCTACAGAAAAAGAATGTATGATGTGACATTGAAACACAGACATAAGCACAAACAAATCACCATCACAAAAATTTTATCTTAAAACAATGTGCTAAAGCCAACATGCTTTACAATGACAATTTGACATAACATGAGAAGCATTGTCTTTTGTAGAGTATCTCCACACCTCACTATTACCATTTCTTCACCATATTCTGTGAAGACTTAAATTTGCCTCAGACAAAGTTACATGTGTATAACTGACAAACAAAATAAGCATAACCCAAAACTTACACAGCAAGTTTTATCCATTAGGTTTTGTGGGAATCAATGTAGTCAATTGGTTTATTTGTCAATATGGTTTTTAAAGTTTTTTTTGTTATATTACTGCACACTAAAAAAAATTGCAATTATCCCATGTTTTTTCGATTTCCTGCCCCTCGTCGGTGATCATCTTTCCAGTCATCTAGTTCCCTCTGTTTCTTTAGTTTTTCGTCAGTTTCTTCATCAGATCCATCACCTTCTTCCACCTTTGTTTTATCTTCAGCTGGTGCAGAGGCCTGGTCTGGCATTCTTCCTGCTGCTGCTTCCCGTTCAAAATACTCCTCCAAAGTGACAGTGGGCACACTTGGGTAACCAGCACCAAACACAGATGCCTGAAGCTTGTCTTTGGTTAAAATAAATGGCTTCATACCAGGAGTATTTCGTGCTTCCTGGCGTGAACGTTCAATTTCAGATCTAGGAACATTTTTCATCTGTTCAAGCATGTTCATTTCACCTCTCATACTTGTTAACTCATCTACTGCAGTGTCAATCCACTTGTGTATTTGAAGCAGCCAGTATTCCCTAGATGACTCCTCATCATGCAAGTTACTTTCTAAGTCTTTAAGCTTTTGTGATCTTAATTTTCCCTCTTGATATTTCTTAATTTTGGCTTCACGGGCAGCATTTAGTGCTTGTAGATCAGGCTTACCTGACTGTGAAAATGGTTCATTTACTTTGCATTTACTTGTTAAAGCATTTTCAATGTAAGCAGCATTTCCTATTTCATAATTACTGCACAGTTTGAGAAATAGAACATAATTTTCCTGACAGGTCTGCAAAATCTGTAATCTCTGCTGGATGTCGCATTTAGTGTGTGAGGTGACATCTGCAATGAGTGCATTGAGAAGAAAGTATCTTAAATCGGATGTTGCCACTTCCTCAATTTCTTCATTTTTGCTGAACATACTCAGCTGTTCAACACATTTGCACAGCAAATTTAAGTGAGCAAGGGCTTCAACAATGTTTTCCTGCACCTTTGGGGCAGATGAGGCATCCACAGGATTTACAACAGCCTGATGAAGGTCCCAAGCCTCATTGAAAACATCAATTAACTTGTGGTCTTCAAGTTTATTGGATTGATCCATATTATGTTCTAATAGTAAACACACCAGTCACTCTTGTCTTCTGGCACCAAAACACCAATAAGCAGCAAAATAATATCAATAAACCACCAAAGCCCAACTCCACCAAGTGTTATTAGTTTTCCAACACCAGAACCTGGATATCCAAGGTAAAATCGGTCAACTCCAAGGCAACCAAGAAAGACAGATTGCAAAAGGACAGTGATAAAACAGTATCCTGAGTACCTACAAAGGATGAAAATGTAGGCTATTAAGTACTTGACCACTTCTATAAACAACTGGATGGCATATGTCATATACACTGTTCATCTGGCAATATATATTTCAAAATGTTAAGGACATACTGAAGGACAAAGACGGGAAACCTTGCCACCAAATTATACACACAAGGCACTTGAACAGTTTCCAACTAACATCACATGATTCAGACAATGCTTAAAAGGAGGCAACAGTAACTTAAACCCCTTTGTCACATGACATTCGATGCTGAACATGAAGCTGGCTAATTATGTTTACCATACATTTCAATGCAATAATAAACTCTGGCCACAATGGAAATACAAAAATAGAGGCCTCCTCCACGAAAGGGACCCATATCAACTTACTTCAAACAAGGAACGCCTTCTTTGACAAATGTTCTATTTCCCCTGCACTCAATGCTGCTATCCACCACTTTGCAAATCACAGATGTTTGCTGCACTTCGTTGTATTTATACTGTTTACTGCTCTGCAAAAAAAACAACAGAGTTTTGAAATCTAACTCATTTTAACAAATTGTCTACAAATATTCTTACCACAGCAGAACATGTAAAGTTGTCACCTATATCACTTTCGTTTGTTGAAAATTGAGGTTCATCACATATGACAAATTCTTCTGGCCTAAAAACCAAAAATCAATTTTGTAGCACCTATTAAGTTTTAATCCCAGGCATCCTAAACATTGTTAAGGTATATTTATTTATTTTTACCAAACTGTAAAATATAGAACTGACTAACAAATATTTCTGCTCTTACAAATACATTTCTGCTGTACTTCAAATGTTAAGGATTCTTTACTAAAAAAATTGTGTGTGTAGAATAGGAGTGTTCAAAGTAGAATATTGAATCATGAGGGTTCGAAGCCATCTAGACTCAAACCAAAACCTGCCATTTGCATCAGTTAATTGGAACCAATAAAACTTTATCCACAACGCTGTTTAAACATGCCTGCTAATTTTGTTTGCATTCTGTGAGTGGCCTACACAAAAGCAGCAGTTCACTGCTGGTTGTTTTCCTTTTCGAGTATAAATATAACATGATTACAAACAATGGCAAAACATAGGTGTAACGGGAATGGGAATATAGACAAGCTGTTAGTTTTGATCCAACTTTGCAAAAGATCATGTAGAAAAGCATAAAAGCACTTCCTAAAGTAAAAAAAGTTCTTGATTCATGTTTTGTAACACATAATTCTTCATGCCATCATACCAAAATTAATGTAAAACTAGGCTTTTAAATTCTGGATTTAATGTGACTATTCCAGTGTAGAATAGCAAGCTATTCAACTATGGACATTCCTAGTGTAGAAGCAATAACTTCTTGGATTGAATCTGTGTTGCATTAACGATTATAAATACAGTAGCAAATTGTTTGATTAGATGTGTAATAAAAATAAAAAGTAGTGAATTTGGCTTACAGCAAATAGCACAAGATTTTGGGAGAGTAGGGATCGATAATTGTGTCTGTGCTTGTCGTCTTGTTGGTGATGTTTGATGGCACCACACAAATTATCAAACAATTTAATAATAAAAGTTTCAATGTACTTTTCCCCATCAGGCCTACAGGGCACTAAAACACAAAATTCAAAAAAGCAGTTATCAGAAAATGTGCTTAAATGACTTTAATCATGAAGTAGTCTATGAAGTGTGGACTGTTTGTCCAAAACGAAACATTTTTTTTCGAAAGCCAATTGTACATATCGGACAGGACAGATACCAATATTATTTCCAATAAAAACTATTCATCAAGAATAGTGACGTCGTTACCGTGTTCAGTACTGGGCGGAGCTGAGCCACCGCATCTCTGACCTGCTTCAAAACTATCCCCTGTACTTATTACATCACCTATACAAGTGCGCATGGAACTACACGGTTAAAGAGCTCTACTGTAGGTTATGGCAGAGCCTATTCTTTAAAGTAAAAGAAACTAAAGCATGGTAGGGTCTGATATGCTTGCCAGCATAGAGCTCATACGTGCCGAACCCGGAGCCTCATGGCATGGTGCCAGTCGTGAATCGTGACTATGACGGGCATGGTCCAAACAAACTCATTAACTATTGTTAACAACAAAATAAATGTTATTGTGGGTAATTTTATTTGTTTGCTTTGTTGACCGCTATTAATAATGCAAATGAACCCCTATTGTTGATAGTACCATAGAGCACTTCTCTACGACAGTACTGTAACGAATCAGCTGTTGATATCTATGGCATAACTAGTAGTTCCGCTCTAGTAACTGTATTCATGCTTGGGTGGTTTGTGGGGCAACAAAACAAAACGTCACATGCTGTATCCGCGCCAACAGTCTGGTGTCTCCAGACAGGAGAGTGGAAGAGACCGAGATAAGAGACCTGGGCAGTGTTTTCATTTTCAGGTTACAACTTTGATTTTTAATATCGCGGTTTGTTCGTTGGATTCAAACTGTTGTTGTTTAAATGATAAACATTACCGATTACTGATAGTTGGTGCAACCGCAACATGAATAAAATTGCCACTATAGTATTTCAATTGTTACCTATTATTTTTAGAGACACTATTATACAACAGAAAGAAAAAACACTTAACTAAACAAAATAACCTATAGTATTGACTCATAAATATTTATCAACTAACTTTGCATTTCTTATAAGTAGCTATCACAGATGCAACAGCGCTGAAGTAACACCGCTTGATTCCATTTTGGCCAATATTCAGCCATGCAAGTGATGTAATAATAAATAATAACAACACTCGGGCACAAAAAGTAACAGGAGTTTTGCCACGAGGTTGGATTTTCAGCATCAGCAAAATTTTAAATGCTTCTTTGATTGTGCAACTTGTTTATGTTGTATATTTGTGGTTCAATCAGGGTGGAGAATATTAGTTGGCTTACTGGGTTAGACCTTTTACTCCTAAACATTTTAACCATCCTTGCACATAACTGTAATGACCATGTCTAACATTGTTTAGGCTTTGAAAGGAAAATTACCTTTGGTTTCAGGAGAAGTAATAGCAAGATTGGGATAAGTTAAACAAACAGTCCTTGTTGTTGTTTTGTTACTTGCAATTTGTATGTCATTCAGCTAAAAAAAATTAAGACTTGGATTGATATTTTGCATTTAAAACAACTTTTCTAGAAAAGCAGGCTATTCTACATTAAACATCCCTATTGTCCCTAAAGTCGGTATTGGGGATTCATTTTCATGCTGTCTGCAACAGTACTAACACTGTTTGTTTGGCATTTTTATTTTTTAAATGAGGAGTTTTTTGCAATCTTATTTAAATCACAGGTTAACCTACATAATATTAAAAACAGACCGGCTGCAAAAAAATATATTATTTAGTGTACAGATTAAGGTTGCTTGGCCATTTACTTTTTACAAAACAAAGAGTATTTACAGCAAATATATAATAAACACAGAAAGATGTGTTATACTGTATTTTTTGTATTTTACTGTATAAAATTTAGAGAGTGCAACATAGCAATGTTGAAACTTGTATTTTCATTTTCGTCTGGTTTTAACAACTTGCATTGCACAAGCATTTGAATTTTTGCCTTTTTGTGACTATAATTGGAGTAGCAATTAAGAATAGCCTTAAATACAAAACTTCTTAACTAATTCCAGGGGATTTTGTGGATTATAAATGACTGATCCAAGAAAAGTACATCCATTCTTGGCTTAGTGCACCTACTCAATGAATGCTTAACTGCTCTCAGCATGTTTTGCAATTAGGGATTGCAGATGTATACCTCAAAACACAGCGTCACTTCCTGACATCAGCAAACCACGTAATTAATAGCTTCCTGTGCGAAACAAAGAAAGTGTACGTTGCCTGATGGTAACATCTACCTGTGATTATGCTTTTGTTATTGGTACAGGTTTTCTAAGCAAAGCATATAGTCTGTAACTATTCAAGTTAAAATTATAATCATCCTTTAAAAATTGTTTAATTTTGGCACAGGTTTTGTAAACGCTCAGATTATACATCTATAGTTTGAAGACAAACAGAGAAAATGCACATTGTCTAGGAAATGGCTGACACAACTGAAAACCCAAATGAAGAGACTATTAAATGTGTTGTTGTTGGGGATAACAATGTTGGAAAAACAAGGTTGATATGTTCCAGAGCATACAATGAAAATTCACCCAACAACAGGTTGTTAATTTAGTTAATATTGGTAAAACAGGCAGTTTAGATTAACAGCAAGAACATGTTTTAGGTGCATAATGAATACCAGTCATGTACCAACTGTCTGGGCTATAGACCAATATCGCAACAATGAGAAGGTACAACCTTGGTTTATGGCACTTTGTGTTATAAGTACCAGTTTTCACACTGTCATTTAAAGCTGACTAAATTATGAATTTCAAAGGTGCTGCAAAATGCGAGATGTGACATTGATGGAACTCTGGTTTCATTGCGCCTTTGGGATACATTTGGTGATCATCACAAGGACAGAAGGTTTGCGTATGGAAAGTAAGTCTATGTGTTTTGCCTAAACGATCAGAATGTGTTTACTATGCATGATATGTAGTATACCACAACACTGTTTCTGTTTTTCCTTGAATGTGTAGGGAAGTCTTGGTTAACTACCAGGAATTATCTAAGCAAAATCAAACTTGCACAGTCACACAATAGGAATATAATTAATTTGGTGTTTGATGTCATGCAGTAGATTTTTTGAACTGGTCTAAACCACCAGCACCATGCTGCACATAATGCAGCAGGTGTGCATGAGTAATAAATTTTGGAAGTTGTTGTGCTCAGTAGGTTTGCCCAATTGCAAACGAAAACATCATGTAAAATCAGTCAATGTACATGCCAGACACTGGCTGCACACTCCTGGTGTGCGAATTGTGTTCTTTCGACATTGTATCTACTTGTTTGACACATTGATGATGTTTGCCTGGCACCAAGTGACATCATGGCTACATGTTGTGAGCAAAATGCATAAAAAAGATTACACAATTATAATATTGGGTGTGAATCATCATTTTTCAATCTTAGCTGTTGTTATTGTACTATATTTTTAGCACATTTAAATATCTCTATTGATGACTTGTTTTTAACAGGGCTGACGTGGTGGTTATATGTTTTTCGGTTTGTGACCAAAAGTCTTTGGAACAAGTCCAGCGCTTCTGGATGCCTGAGGTGCGCAAACATTGCAAAAACATCCCTGTGTTTATTGTGGCCTGCAAAGTGGACTTGAGATTTGCTGACTTAGGCAAACTGAACAAGTCAAAAGGTGTTCTGTCAAAGTAAGTATCAGGGACATGATTATTACCCATGTGTGATTAATTAATCAATTGATTGATTTTGACCAGAGCCATAAGAGGAAGTGACATACTGTATCCTGACCACTGTCGAACAATTTTGGAACCACTTAACTGCCCATATTATGAGTCAAGTGTGCTCATTGGTTATGGAATTCATGATGTATTTGAAAATGTGTGTAGAGCAGCATTACTATACAGGTACATTGTATGCTTCTAAAACATTTCTATCCAGTTTAGCCCAACTTAATTTTACAAAACCCCATTTTTAACACATCTGCACTTCATGTTAATCATGTAAGGGGGTGTAATGTTATGGGGATCACAACAGTAGAAACTCCTGATAACAGCACATGACAACACATATTTTCAGATTTAAAAAAATATTGAACAATTTTTCCACAAAAAAATCGACAAGGATTATTTTTGTGTTGGCAGGAGAAGTTTATATTTCTGGAACTCCGGATTAAAGAGAATCCAAAGGCCCTATGCTCAAGTGCCCCTTGAGCCACCCAAACCAAAAGCACCTGAACTGAATGTGATTGATAAAGACTCAAACCCTCTGCCTAATCTTTATTCTTTGTACAGTTCACGAATGTTTGCAGACATTGTCTTTGTTTGCCAGGTTAGTAAACATGCTCTATATCACTTTAGTTTTTGTGTCACGCCACTAGCGTTGTTATGTACAACTTTGCTGGAGGCGGGGCTAACCAATCACACACCCCATTTGTGCTTCGCCTGTTTTCAAGGCTTGGTGCATCACCTTAAAAAACAAACAACTACTATTCATTACATATATATGTCTATATTTTTAAAAAGTTTTGTCTGGTTTAAATTGTAAAATGAAAATATTAAGTGCTTTTTGTAGTCACTAGCAAGTTCTGATGCACAAAGTCTTTACTAAGATACATAAAAAATGTTTATTTAAAATGTGGAGATGGATGTTTTAATAAAACATATGTGGGACAGCACAATAACTACTGGCATTGATTCTCAGTTAATCATAACTATAGGCTTTTTTACCATTCTGAAGCAAAAATAAACTTTTAAATGTAGTTTGGGAGCTTTAGCTTACTAGCTTCAAGGAAAGAACAGACAAATTTGGAACATATTTTTATTCAGGGTGAAAAAATCTATGCTCATAAAACGATCATTGCTGCCTCTTCAAATGTTTTCTTTGAAATACTCGACTGCCTACAAAAGCCGGAAAAACAAACAATTGTCTGTTTGGACAAAGAGAGCTGCCACTCAAGTCAATTATTAAAGGATCCAAGTTTAAATGATGATGACCCACTAAGTTCAAAACTAACCCAAAAAAGAAGATCATCTTCTGATGTCACTGTAACCAACAAGCTAATCAAATGTGAACTACCCATTATTATCTTAAGTGATCCTGATATTCAATACTGTGGGACTAATGCAGAAAAAATGGAAATCTTCAATGTTAATCTACCACCACAAATCTTCAAAATTGTTGTAGATTTTTGTTACACAGGTTCTCTGGGCCTAGGCACAGAAAAAATGAACACTGCATACACTATTGATGTTCTCACTCAAGTTATTGTTGCCAGTCAACGCCTTGGCCTTACCAGTCTTATGAAGATTGCTGCTCAAGTTATCAACTTAAATGCAGAAAATTTAACAGATGACCTAACAAAGGAATTTCTTGTGCATCGTTCAGAAAAGCTAAGAAAGTTGTTTCTCAACCATGAATGCTGGTCTGACATCGTTTTTATGGTTGATGACGGTTGTGTTTATGGCCACAAGATTCTTTTAAGTAGTGGATGTGATGTAATGAATGCAATGTTTGCTGGGACTTTTATTGAAAGCAAAGATAAACAGGTGAGTTCTTTTATTTTTCCATAATAACCCCAATGCATTGCATTAAAACATCAGCAGTTCCAGAAACATGGTGTTTTTGTACCCTTTTTACAGTAAACACTGTCTTATTTTTTGTACCAGGCTGTAGTACCATCTATATTTTTGTCTTGTTTTGTGTAAAAGGTGGACTTGCCATTTGCTACTACAAAAAGCCTACAGGCTGTTTTGGGCTACATTTATGCCAGCGATTTATCAGAGTTGAATGATTGTTTAGATGGGGATTTTGGTGAAGTAATATCACTTGCTAATCGCTTCTGCATGCCAGAGCTTGTGGCACTAGTGGGTAGGTAATTTTTGATGATAACAAGTGGTTGGTACCATGTATTTATTAATGTAGACTGTGGTCATTGTGATATACCAGACAAGTTAAGATCTACCTAATGGCAGGGTTAACACCTTATCATCAGACTGGCCGAAATATTTTGTAAGGCTACTTAAAAAAGTAAAATTTAATGAAAAATCGAAAACAGAAATTTCTGGTATATTGTGGTTCAGTCAGCACAAACAAAAAATTTGAAAAGTATTATGATAAAGTCATAACCAATTCTCGTAATTTTTAGAGGGTTTTGTTGTCGAAATATTTATGAAGCATGAAAATGAACACACCAAGAGTGGGGATGCTGTGGTAATGACCAAATTATGTGAGGAAGTTCTATGGATGCTTGAAATGTCCCAACTGCACAATGCCCCTCGCTTGCATGAATGGTGTCTGCACTTCCTGTGTGTTCATTATAACGAAGCTTGCCGCAGTGTGTCTAAACTGATGAAAGTAAGATAGTTTTCACTTTTGTGATGGAAACTTGTAAAAAGTTCAAATTTTTTTTCAACTATTCCATCATTTAAAAAGGCAAACTGTATTGCTTACATTTTAATTTATAATAATTAGTTTCCACCACTGGTGTGTATTGATAAAAATGTTGCTTTACTGTGGTAAATTTTTCTGCATACATTAAACCAGGGCTTAAACCAAACTTCATGGTCTGCAACATCTTTTGATTTCAAAAATTTTCTGCGACCTTTAGAATTTGATGGAAAACCCCTGAAGGGTTGTGCTTGTGACCCCTAGTTTGGGAAGCTTCACCTTAAACTATCATATTGTACAGATGTCCAGTTCATGGAGTTTTACTAAAACAACAACTCTAATTTGTGAAAACTAAATTCTTTGGAATATAGTGTTTTTTGGGGGGTTTGGGTCTAGAGCACTAATACCTCACATCTTATTCTTTGACAATTCTGACTCTATAAGTGCAGCCCTTTGTGAGGCCCATTTACCTGTTTACACAGTCCAAACATTTTTGTTTGGTTTTTTTTGTAAGATGAGGTGATATATTACAGAACCTTCCTGACCAAACACAGAAGTATCTTGTTGAACATCGCTGGCCTCCAGTATGGTACATAAAGCAAAAAGATGTCTATGAGAAGATGCTTAGTCAACGACGAAGTGAGGAGTGCCATAGACCTGTTCGCAAGGCAAGAAAATAGCTGCCAGTATGCCCCTCGTCAGTATTATGATTTGTGCAATTGTTTTGTGTTGGTCATTTTACCTTTCTTGTCTGTAAAAATATGTGACTTACAAAGTATTGTGTGTGATTATTTACACTGTTAATTGTTGACCAAGCCTGTACCCTTTTTTTAACAATGCCTTATTTCCACTTAAGCAATGTAAACTTAACATGGTTGCGAATTGTTCTTGTTACATCCTATAATTTCACTTTTTATTTGCACATACTTCTCCAAGAGTTACTATTTGCATTATTTAAGTTTGTTAATTTCTTACTGGAACTGCTGGCAATTTGCATGTGCTTTATTGTGTTTCTAACCTGCAAAAGCGTAATTTGCATTGGTGTACCAGCATATTCAAAATGTGTTGCCTGCTGTAACTACTGTTCTGCTGCATTTACTGTCAGGCAGTTATACTTGCTTGTGTTGGCTTGTCGTTGTATGTTCCAAATTGTCTTCCATTGCCTCCCCAGAAAAATGTCTAACTACACTTATTGGTATCAAACTATGTTACAAAATTGTATTTTTGCCACTGGTTGGCAGTACTTAAAAGCAATAATGAACTATGCGACTGTCAATTGCTGAAAATTAGTTTTGCTTTGAGCTGAAGAACTGCTAGCAAGAGTTTTATGTTTAAAATGTAATGCTTGCCACTCTAACACCGAATGTGTTGCAGTTTTTCTAAATACCTTCAGCCACAACTTCTGCCATACTATCTAAAACTGCAGGTTCACACAGGCTTTGTGTTTTAATTAAGAAAGGTTGCCATGAGAACCCAAAGTTATATTGTTTTTATTCATGATAGTTATTGAAAACATTTGCAGGTTTATATAGCACCCTCATATCAGTGGTGTTGTATATTTGATAGCTTGGTGATAGTGTTATACTGCTGGCAGTTTCGTTGTACCTTGTACAGTATTGTTTTTTTTTTTGTGGTTATGTACAGCAGAGCTGTTTTTTTTAACTGGCGTTGGTTGGGTGTAAAAATACAGCTGTAGTTGCACATTAGTTTCTCCTGGTTTAAAGTTATTTATTCAGAGCGAATTTAGACATGCAACTACCAATGAATGTTTGTGCACAATGTACAAACCATGTACACACCACTTGTTGTCTATCCTACTCATTATAAACAAAAGTACCGACAGATTATGCAAAACGAAGGTTGGGTTTGTTGCTCAACAATAAGAATTGTATGATTATTACTTTGTGCTCTAACTGTATAAAAGAACATGTATAAAAGAAAAAGAAAATCATGTAATACATGAAAATAACAGGCTGAATAAATAAAACAAGCACACACTTTAGTTTGTTATGAAGATGCCAATTCTTCCTCATCATGAAAAGATAAGGATTGAGCAGCTAAAGATATGGGAGGAATCCTAAATGATGGATTGTCCATGTCTCTTGCTGATACAATTTTGAATGTTGCTGCAACCAATAATGGAAAGTGAAGCTTTTCACCTGTAAATGATTAAATAAAATATTTTTGCTTGATAAAAATGTAACTTCAAACATCTTTGAAACTACTTTACACTATTACCCAATCCTAAAATGGATTTATGTTTAGTACATACTTTATATGTCATTGGGTCTCACAGCTACATAAACTCTTTATGACATAAATGTGTTTGCAAGCAGAAATACTTGGGTCTCCATGTATGCAAAGCTATAGCAGTAGCAGATATTTTAAATTATTTTATTAAATGGAATAATTGGTGATCATAACAAACCATGGCCCAATCTACAAACCATAAAGGTTAGTGAGCTAACTGTAATGGATGTAAAGTGAAACATAGCAAACAATACACCACATTACAAACTGCCTAAATTATTGTAATTCAGACACTGTTAAAAAAATTGACCCATTTCTGAGAACTAATGAAGAAACTGCTGGGGCTATGTAGTAATACACAGCAATCAATGTACCACAGTCACATATTATAAAAATTATCCAATATTTACCCAATTCAGACATTGTTTAACCATTTGATCTATTTTAGGAAAAAAAACAAACAGAATGAAAACAATATGTATCCTATTTAGGAAGAGGAGTCAAGGAGGATTCATCAATTTTTGTATTCTCACATGGCATTGGCATAATAATAGTTCCTAACTAGTTAAATAAAGCGGAATTTTTGGGTAAAGTGAGTTAAACGTAGGTTTGAAATTAGGATATCACATGACCCCTATTTTTTCAACATTAAAATTATACAGACCTAGATGCTCAAAACCTAAGTGTGTAGAGAAACATGCTCTTTTTTTAAGTATTTTGCAGCAACACCCCATATCCATGAAATAGCAATGTCTTTGTATTTAAAAAAAGGAAAACAAAACAAAGAATTGAAACAAAATATCATCATACCACTGTTGAAATGAAGTACAATCCGTTCATCGTCCTTTTCAAGGGCAAGAAAGCTTGGACCACATGATACCTTGTTTACAACATGTCCCTTTTTGTTGACTGAAAACACCCGAATGTGATACAAGATTCGACGGACTGGTGTAAGTCCAACCGATGCACGTCGCCTTTGGGATTGTATGTTACGTTTCAGCAACATGTACTTTGAGTTCTATGTTTAAACAACACAATTTGTATGACTTAAGAATTATTATAATTTATGCTAAGTAATTCGTAAACTCTTTAGAGCTAAAGTGCCATATGCCTATGAAAACAAAATGGTTAAGTGTTGTAATAAAGATGCACTCAATTCGGGGAAAACTACTTTTAAGCATTAATTTTTCAGCCATATCTCTGTTCCAAACTAGAAGGGCCGCTTTCACCATATTGCCATTCCATATACACTATAAACCCCATTTAATCACCATGTCANTCTATAGACTCGGATTTCATCTCTATAGACCCATATTGCCATTCCATATACACTATTACCCCATTATAAAAATGCATATATATTCACCATGTCATTTCACATTGGGTCCCATAGTTACTTAAGCTTTTTATGACATGATTTCTGCAGGCAAAAACACATGGGTCCCCACACATGCAAAGTTGTAGAATAATTGTGGTTCACTATGAATGTATGTACAGAACAAAAGCAAAATTTTTTTCTTTAATTTTATGTAAATAAAAAAATGAAATGACAGAATTAATAATATAAGTAACTATGACCCAGGGGGGGGGGTTTAAAAGGCTAGTTAACTGCCAGGGTTATGGAGTAAACACAGCAAGAAATTCACTATAATGACATGTTATACAAACTGTCCAAATTTCATCTAATTCAGAGAATGTTTAACAACCTGACCCATTTTAGGGGGTGGGCTAGTGGGGTAACTGCTGGGGCTATAGGGTAAAACACATCAATTACTGCCCCACAATGATATGTTATACAAACTCTTCAAATTTCATCCAATTCGGAGAATGTTTAACAACCTAACCCATTTTAGGGAGCTAGTGGGGTAACTGCTGGAGCTATAGAGTAAAAAATAGTAATTATTGCACCACAATGACATGTTATACAAACTGTCCAAATTTCATCCTATTCAGAGAACATTTAACAATTTGCCCCATTTTAGGGGGCTAGTGGGGTAACTGCTGGGGCTATAAGGTAAAAAACATTAAATATTGCACCACAATGACATGTTATACAAACTGTCCAAATTTCATCCAATTTGGAGATTGTTTAACTATTTGCCCATTTTAGGGGGCTAGTGGGGGTAACTACTTTGGCTATTGGGTAAAACACATCAAATATTGCACCACAATAACATGTTATACAAACTGTCCAAATTTCATCCGATTCGGGGATTGTTTAACTATTCGCCCCATTTTATGGGGCTAGTGGGGTAACCACTGGGGCTATCGGGTTAAACTAAACTCATGACACACCGCCTTGACCACATCTACCAGCTGTGAAAGTTTCATCCAAATCCATCAAACATTTCATGACAAAAGTGCATGGACAAGCTGCAGGGGACAAAAAAGAAAAAAAAACAAGAAAAAAAAACAGAGTGAAAACAATATGCGTCCCCTTCAGGAAGGGGAACCATAATTAAAAAGAAAACATAAGTACAAGGGCAAAGAAATTTACACAAAATGGCTTATACCCTTTAAAAAATCCACCCCTTCTAGCAAAAGTAAAATCCAAGTAAAACGTTTTAACTTAGTTAACAAACTGCACTTACTGCACAAGCATTATATGTAACAAGAAGATCAAGACCGAAGTTGTATCCATTCCATCTCCAGCAGTGATCAATGTCTTGTTGTAAAATCCTACCACAACGTAAGCTCATTGAATCTATTGAACTGCCAGATTGAGGTCCATGATCAACCCCCTGTTCAACTCTCAACATTGTCAGCCATCGCTCCCGATACAATGGCATTAACCAAGAAGGTGGAACAATGCAATCCTTTTCCAGCTAAAAGTATTTAATTTTTGTTTAAATTAGGCGTTTAATATTAAACAATAGTTGACATTATTCTTTATATATGATGCATGCAAAAATATAAAAAAATTAACCAAAACGTTTTTACAACAGTTTCCAGTACCTTAGACATATAAAAAAATCAAATAAAAAAGATTACACAGAAAACCCCTATTCGGCAGAACATGTCTGACACAGCTTTTTTTGTTGTAGCTTTATTTTAGTACCCTACTGTTTTGAATTTATGTTCTTGATCCCTTTAGTCTCTGAACCATAAGTTTAAAAAGGTAAAATACCTCAAGGCAACAGCCAAACTCTCCAATCACATTGCAGAGACGAACTGCCTGAAAAGCTGTTAGGAACATAGAACCTTCTGCAGTTTCCAAAAATACTTTGCCGTTGGTTTTGAACTTTTCTTGAAAGTATTCTGAGGCAATTGTGGTCAAGTTCTTTTCATCAAAGTCATTTTGGGATTGGTTCCTAAGCCTTAAAAAGGCCCACTTTTTTAAAAGTGTGTAAACATCCATTTCAACTTGGAGTACAAATAAGTTTGATGAGGCTACAATATATGCCATCAGGTCCGGTTCGACTTGGCTTAAAAAAGCCATATTCTTCGCTTGCAGCATAAGGTTGTTTTCCATCCACTTAATGCATTTGCGCTCAACACGACCTTGTCCATACATTCTTGCATTTGCATAATAGTTGCACACATTCTCGCAGCACACATAGTCTTTCATTGCCTGAAACAAGATAGGTTGAAAAGATTTACGGCATAGGATTGTACAAATATGTCATTTATTTATGTTTTTTAATGCTCTGTTATTACACTAGAAAATTTATTGCACAGACAAAAACTTAGATGAACAACTCAAGTATAACAGGTATTTTACATCAGAGCATTGTTGCATCAACCCTTCCAACTGAATTAAAGATGCTGCAGAAAGAACAGAAACAACAGTTTCAGGGGAAATATCCACTTCATCAGAATACAGTGAGCCTAAAGCGGTGTTAAGTGATTCTTTGCTGACGTTTTCATCAGGAATCTGAAGGTCTATTTCCTAAAGTGTAAAACTAAAATGAAGCATTTTTATCATTAGCATTGTAAACTTTTCTAAGATCGATGGCTACTACTTGTTTGATTTAGTCAAAACTTGCACACAACATTTTTTAAAACATTGGAAGTCTCCAAATAACATACAAAACATCACCTCCATTAAAGATTCTTTCCACTGTGACTGGAACATTCCTGAGAAATATTTTGCCTGTTTAAGGTAAATCTTGTGCAGGTTCCATTCATGATTGAATGCACGAATTTTAATGTCACTGTTTTCTCCTCTTTCAAACAAAGCATTGTAAATGTACTGTGATGTGGTTTTTACTTTCTTTCTTCGTGACTTGCAACATGTATGAGTGTTGTTGTCCTCTGTGTCACCCGACTCATCAGATTCTCTTCTTTTTCGTTTTCTGGGAGACTCAATGGGTACATTTGCTATACCTGAACTCGGAGTAGGAGTTCTTAAAATATTGCCCATTTCTTTTAACCAACTGAACAAAAAAAACTGTTTTAAAGTCAACATCTATTGCTTGAAGTGTCAATTGCATGTTAAGTTTTTTGTCCAAACCCAGGAAATCACTTAACCCCTATTTCTTTATCACAACTCTACACTGGCTATTTCCAACATTTCCAGTCCACTGCCTTAACTAGAATATGGCCGCCAAATGTGTGAGGTATTTTTCCATGTTTTTTCTGCATGCCAAACTTTTTTATTTGCGGTTTTAGGCCAAGTAAGAACTGCTAAATTGGAAATAAGATAAACGAGTGATTCTCAACCGGAGTCTGCAAACCCCTGGGGTTCCACAAGGCATTTAACTTTTCAGGGGGTTTGAGCAACTTCCGAATATGTGCACTATTAGATTAATAAATCAAGGTTTATACATTTTGCAACGGGCCTGGAAACGGGCATAATTACAACCTATTTTTATTGTGATGTAACATAGAACACAACGTTGCAGCATAGCATATGATGCACTGGTTTTATTTCATTGCTTGCCTGTTAATAAGGTAGTAGTTTCGCTTACACAAGTTACACTTACTGCGTTAGACAGAAGACATATACGAAATGCATACAAAGCATGGAAAACAGGTTATGCTTGCCTGAAAATTTTTTGGGGGTCTGTGAGTACTTGTCGGCATCAAAAAGGGGCAGCCAGGACTAATGGTTGAGAACCACAGCCATAAACAACAATTTGGTAAAACAGTTTTACCATGGTAAAGCCAAAGTGTACAGAAAATAACTTAAAACATATTATAGTTAAACTAACACCGATTCGTGTGAAACGGTAATTCACGATTGTTAGTTGCGATTGAATGTTTTAACGTTTGTTTGGCAGCTTACTATCTCTTCGAGAAAGAAAAGCGCGAAATTCTCTGATTAACGTTATTTGTGTGCAAATAAGTGTAATTTAAATCGTGTCAGGGATCGCAGATATGATGGATTAAAGTACGCAAAAATAAACTTGAATCAGTGTGGTACGTAGATGCACAAACAACGATATTGCAGGAAAATGCCACCAAAATAGTTATAAAAGCGCATGCATTTTGATGGTTATGCGACTTTGGTTTGGCAATTGTTTATTGAGGTTCTAGTCCATGTCAATAATTCCGTTTGAAGTATCTGTGGATCAAACACAACTAAAAATTGCCACGTATAAATGTACTGTTAAAAAATACTTTTCTAACTGTTTGTCGCCTTTGGTTGAAAGCCATTACACAGGGGGTGTACAGCCGTGAATTACTATAAACTTGAGGGCTGGTAAGAGGAAGGTAGTCAATAAAAACTTGATATTTATTTTCGAAATTAGCTTGCATTAAAACAAGGTTCTTTGACAAGGTGGCAAAACAACCTACACACAAACAGGGTTGCATATTACGACGTTTATGACGTCAAACTGAAACTACAGCCGGTTATGGCTGCATTTTTTTAAGCGGGATTTACACCAGACGCGGTTAACGGTAGGTAGCGGTACGGTTTTTTTTATTTCGCGGCAAGCGGCTTACACCAGCCGCGACCTAAGTCTATCTATCAAATACGGCCAAAGTGTTTTGTGTTTGATAGATAGACTTTGGTCGCGGCTGTTTTTCAAGTAAAGGTAAACACCATTTAACTTGCGCAGATGTAAAACAACAAAACAATCTTCTAAGATTAGTTTTCGAAATTTACAATCGTTGAATTTTTCCACATTAATCGTTTTATCTCGTACAGCAAGTACCTACAATTTTTGTCTTAATTAACATGCATAGGTACATACTCCCTTTCGTTTTACAGATATATACTCTGAAAAATGATCAGGAGGGTCAGTGAAGAAAATGGAACAAAATCTCTGGGTCTATTTGTTTTTGCCTTTATAAATCCGTCGAATGGCGTCGGCAAATATAACAAACGGCGTCTGTTTATTCTCACTTTTTCTCTTTTTTCAACCTGTCGTCTGTTTCAAATTTCAAGGCGCGCCAAAGTGTGCCCGTGAGTTCGCGCGCATAGTGAAATAAGATACCCAAGGTTTTGGAATTTTTTAAACATAGGTACATCGCGTATTTTGCAGATGATCGTTTCCGTAAAGGTTGGTTGTAGTGATTTCCAAGGTGTGCAATACGAATGTAGATGAGGTATATGAATTTGAATAAAGTTTTAAAAATCCCAACGAAAAAGTCTCTTCTATTTCTTTTTAATCATTTTATTTCCTCGGCACATTTTTTTTCACGGGGTTTCAACCGGGGATGTTCCCGAGAACGAATACTGATCAGGTTTTTTATGTCTGTATATGGGTCGAGCGCCTCAGTCTATTCGACCAAGTGCTCGCCCTCGGCACATTTTTTTTTCTCGCGGTTCGAACCCGGGACGATCCCGAGAACGAATCCCGTTCAGTTTTTTTTCATGTCTGTATATGGGTCGAGCGCCTCAGTCCATTCGACCAAGCGCTTGCCCTCGGCATATTTGTTGCCGTTTCGAAAATAAGTAAAGGCCATATTCCGCCCCCTCCTGACTTTTCCGTAAGTTATTGTGTAACTTGATTTTAAGTTTTGGTAAGCTTTAGGCGCATTGCGGCGATAGTGTAAATTTTGCGTTATAGTCATTTATTTGCACTTTACCATTATAAAATGTCGTTTTTTTTAAACTGTATCCCAAAATTGTTAGCTAAAAATGTGACAAATTTGGCCAATTACGCGGGCTTTGGTCTTAACTTTGTGTGTTTGAGGGAAAAGTTGGTGTTGAATAAATGATATTTATATTTAATATAAGACTCAGGTTACTTTTTTAAATACAAAATCTTTACATAGCCATATATAGATAAATAGAAGAAAAACTGTGAGAAATTTAAGCAAATTATATTTATTTTTTAGGGGATTAAATTTACATTGAAATGTGTTATTTGTTTCGTCTATCTTCCGCGAACCGTTTGTTCATTCAGTGTCTTTCTCGCCCGTTTAGCGACAAAAAGTGATCTTTAGCTCGCACGCACAGTGAAATAAGATACCCAAAGGTTAATTTCAGTTTGTAAACAGGCGTTTTTAAAATGATGGTTTCCGAAAAGAATGGCTGCAATTAACCTGCAAGTACAGTCCAACCTGCACAATCCGTCACTTTTCAGCTGAATTAAAAACGTATTATGTTTTAAATACATAATTATAAATACCTTGTGTTTTTCCCAGAAATCTTGTTTAACAACCCCTTCAGGTCCACTGAGCGCAGCCATTAAAAAGTTTCCCAAACCACGGTCTCTTTTATTTTTATTCAACAGTCTTATTTCTTACCTGAGGTATTTTTTCTTCCGTTCCAACCAACTTATTTTTTCGTCTATTTCGTAAAATAGTTTATTTTTGCGTTTTATTTTGTACATTGCAATTGTTTAACTGCTGATGAAATCAAAAAATATAATTAAGTGTGCTTGTACCGAAGAGAAAGATTGGTTTAGTTCTTTCGAAAAAAGGTCTTTAATTAGAAACGGAAGGTTATTCGTGAAAACCAAAACGTGAATAAAGCTAGCATACATCGTAAAATCAACAAATAAACGCATGGCTGGGTATTGCGTTGTCCGACTTGTTCCTCGTTGTCATAATGTCCGTGGTGTTTAATTGGGATATGTCTTAACAAAGCCGATAAGAAATTTAAATTGGCAACTCAATAAAAGGAAAGTGACTATAAACTAAGGAGGAAAATATTTTTATTGCCATACTATAAAATAAATCATTTTAATATGCTTCAAAATTTATTTTTGTTGTAGCCTAATGTGAAAATACATAAAAAACTAAAAAAAATTGATTTTGTGGCGTCTTGTCAATAAACGTAAATATTTGCTTAATACATTAGCCTATATTTTAAAAGTTTTCAATCTTTTTAGGTCGCTTTGTTTTTAAACTTTAGAAAAGGCAAGTTATATTCAGTACATCGGCAATACAATAATATGACGTCATGTGTGCGAAAACATGTGATTAATTTAATCGTATTAAGTGCTCTATGATTTAATGATATATCGCTCTATTATAAATGTTGCTTTGACTTTCTTGAAAACGAAATCTTACAATAGAGCAATAGAAAAATAAATGTTGAAAATTTTAGCAGAATCTTCGCGAGAAGCCCACACACACTAGTGAAAAAAGAAACCCAATAAAGGTTTATTATTTCAGTGTGGGAAACACAGGTACGCATTTTGCAGATGAAGGTCTGCGAAACGTCTGGTTGCAATTACAGTCGAAGGTGTGCAATCCAAGCGTAAATGAAATATATAGCTCAACAACTTATGTAGAATCTTTATGAAATCGTTTATACTGTACCTGAACGTATATTTTTACGCTAAATTTTCTCAGAATGTATTGTTTCTCAGAATGAGTGAAATCATTGGGAGGTTTCGCAAAGTAAAGGTCCCCCATTATTTCTTTTTAATAATGTTTCTGATTACCTGCAGTCTAATTTCTTACGTTACGAATAATTTTGTTCATTCCGTAAAAACGCGCTATATTCCACCCTCGTGCCGACTATTCCGTAAATTAGTGTGTGTATTCGGTCCGTTTCTTCCGTAAATAAGTGTCACCAAACAGCAACACAACAGGGCCAACAACAAGATCGCTCGTTTAGTCTATTTTTCTTAACGTGTGAATTACAATTTATCTTTTGTATTTAATGAGAAATTCTGACGAGTGGTATTATGGCAATGACGTGCACGAAAGGAGCAACCAGCTTGCTGCAAAAACTTAAGCTGAATTTGTTAATAAATCAAACAACTAGATGCAGGTAACAGCTGACTTATATCGTTGCATTTTACTTTGTACTTTGTTGCAATTATTTCACTGTTGTTTAATATCAAGCATACATTGTTTGCTTCAGTGTGTTTGCACTGTGAAGTAAATCTAATAGGTATTTGCTGGAAAAGGGCATTGATGTTTCTTTAGAAACCCATAAAGAATAAAAAGTTTTTAAACCTGGTTTTAGTCTTTTGTATTGTTACACAGTGACCAAACTGTCACATTGTTTTTTAATGCTGAAGCTTGCTAATACTGCAACCATGCAAGGTGCAAACCCTGTTCTACTAATACATTTGTTTCTACTTTGTCATACCCATAGATCTTTGTAAAAAACTTACATGCATTATGAATGAATTTCATGGACTGAAATGTATGAGCCCTATCCCACATTCAATGTGGACTGTTGTTTTATAGTTCTTGGTGGACTGATGTTGAAATGGGGCCCCCTGATCCAATTCTTGGCGTAACTGAAGCATTTAAAAAAGACTCCAATCCAAACAAAATGAATTTAGGTGTAGGTGCCTACAGAGATGACAAAGGCAAACCATATATACTACCAACAGTTGTAAAGGTATTTTTTGAAAGAACTCCAAAATAAATTAACACATTGTTTTTTTTGTATTTAGTGATAGTTACCACAATAATTTGGTATTAACAGGCTCAGCAGCAGCAACTCAGCTTGGACAAAGAATATCTTGGAATTACTGGTCTCCCTGCATTTACTTCAGCTGCAGCTAATCTTGCATTTGGCTCAGACAGTGCAGTTATATCAAATAAACTAGTAAGACTTCAATTTTTTTTGTTTTTGTAACCTGTATTAAGTCTTCCCTTCGCAGAATGTGACTACGCAAGGAATTTCTGGAACAGGATCTCTCCGAATTGGAGCTAACTTTCTGGTAAACTTTTTTCTTTTTTCACAAACTTTTAATTTACATTTATTACTGTGGCGTGTATTTGGTTGCAGAACAAGTTTTTTCCAGGACACAAGACAGTGTGGTTGCCAACTCCTTCGTGGGGAAATCACAATCCAATATTTATGTAGGTCAAAAAGTAGTATTCCTTTGTTTACAAGGGTAAAATGTTGGAACTATTTTTCATTGTAGACATGCTGGCCTTGAGGTTCAGAAATATCGATACTACAAACCAGCCACATGTGGCTTTGATGCAGATGGTGCCTTGGATGACATTAGTGTAAGTTGTAATGAACAGTTTGCCGGTAATTAGTCAGTAAACCTGTATGCTGTATATATGACTTGCAAACTGGAAGCTATGGTTTTAAAATTTTTTTGTGTAATCAACTTACCAAACATATGGCCCACAGGCTAGACACAGCCCTGTTTATGATTTCATATATCCTGGCATACATTTCTGAGTCTGCCAAAAAAAGCAAGTCTCTTGCTCATTTCTGTCAAAAGTCTCATAATTATCAAAATTTAATATTTAGTTTCATTTCTGTTTGTATAAAAATTCCTAATTTATGTTAAATACTTCAAACTCTTATAATTATCAAAATTCAATAATTAGTTATGGGTCCCCTTCCACGAAGGGGACTCATATTGTTTTTACTCTGTTTTTTTTTTTTTT
>QXVZ01022343.1:0-10506 GCA_008931825.1 Phallusia fumigata | reverse complement strand
GACTGTTTCCATCGCAATGGAAGTGTAATACCAGTAAGTGTGCAATCCAACTTTGTATGCCTTTTCACTAGTGCTACGCAGTTTGTACGTTTTCTTGATTCTAACATGTTTCGTTTGTTGCTGTATTGTGTTTTTTTTTACCCCCTAGTCGTAGGAAATTGGTGAATTTGGTGTGATCTTTTATCTCGCTGGTCCAGTAATTCGACTTAATCTAAATTCATTGTACTGTACATTGCTAGAGACGTCAAAACTTTGCAGGGTACAGTACTTAACTTGGCCTACATCGCCTTGATTCGTGTAAAAAATGTCATTGAAAACTTATGATTTCATCACTTTTAGTACGGCGCTACATGGCAAGAGAAAGAGGATGGGTGTGCTGTACATTACCAGTGTGGACCGGAGCGGCTTAATAATTCCTGCGCCCGCATTCGAACGACTTACAACGGGAAAGATGAGTGTAAACCCGAACCTGAGTGTTTTCCTTACGAGAATAAAATTGAATTTGGAAGCACGGAATGTTGCACCAACTATATCTGCGGTAAGTTTTTGTAAGGTCAGTTGTTGAACGTCCAAAACATTTTTTCTGTTGTATTCCTTGGCTGTGATTTTGTTGTAACCTTTTGCTAAAGCTGTTTCTGTGTTGTTTTGTAGAATGTAAAGAACCAGATTACTCACCAACACCACCCGCTTGCAACGAGCCTGCTGAAATTGTAACAAGCATTTCAAACGAAAACAACACTTGCTACCAGTGCAAATGCAACGATGACACAGCAGTACTTGAGGCGCAATGCCCAGGCTACAACGAGACTCTTGCAAACTGCACAGGGCCAAGAAGCAGAGTGGAAGTGGATCTGGGTAAACGAAGCGAGCTCTACATATGCTGCCCAGAGTACAAATGCACATGCGACGGGGGGACTGTTGACAGTTGTGACGATGGCTACAAGATTCTGGACGTGCGAGACGTTGGAGATACATGTCCCTTACAGATATGCAGTTGCGATTCTTGTGTACTCCAGAACGGCACTCTGCTAGCGCGAGGATCGAAGATTGACATCCCTGACCAATATGGATGCGTAAGGAGAAGCTTGTGTTCCAACGACAGGTTGGGCATACTTAAAGAGGCATGCTTTCAACTTAAAGAAGTGGACCAGCCAAAATGTTTGACAAAAGAGCAATACGAAACCCAAACGTGTAAAGAGCATGAGCATGCTGTTGAGTTATACAATGGTGTACCACAACCCTGCTGCGTGGAATACAACTGCACTTGTAACAATTGTAGCGACGACTACAAATTGTATCCAGACGTTATTCCCAACGCATGTGAGATGTTTGCCTTTTCCACACTGGAAGAAAACCCGCTCCAAAAATGCTGTCCTACGTATAAAGTGATTTGTAACGAAACGGCAGTCACTCCGGTTCCAGAATGCCCCGAAAACCACTACCCGGTTCAACTCTCTGAAAAGGATCCGGAAACGAACGGATGTTGCAACAAATATGTGTGCAGATGTGACGTTTGCGAATTAGATGGCGGTGTTGTGAAAAACGTCGATGATACTTGGACTGAGACCGTTCTGGACGGCTGCAACGTTACTTGGCAATGTAGCTTAATGCGACAAAACGAAACCAACCTGGAGACATGCCATGTAGCGGTTAGAACTAGAGATCCTAGAGACAATTGTTTGACTCAGTCAGAATATGGCGAAAAGAACTGCCAACCCTACGAATTCGCTGTCGATAGTATAGTTGATTCAGACAGGTGCTGCGATGATTATGAATGCAAATGCCAAGGCCCTGAAGTTCTAGAGACAATTTGTACAAACTTCACGTTAAACTGTAGCGAGTACAAGGAAGTAAAGACTTTTGGTAATCAGCCTGGAACTCACGACTGCTGTCCAAACAACGAATGCGTTTGCCGAGATGAAAAGGAACTTCAGCAACTATGCAAACAATGGGATGATTACACGTGTCCTTCAGGATACAAACGAGTAACAGTAAGTTCTGGATCAAAAATGGATTTGATTTTGCCGTGTATAAAGAACCTCAATAGTTTTTGATGCATTTTCCACAAATGAACCGCGTATGCCATTTTAAAAAGTAACCCAAAGTTAATTAAGCACCAAAGCCTGTACAGCTTATAACGTCATCACTATTTTAAATCACCATTTTGGTTGTTCGTATAAGCACGGAGTCTTTTCACCCTTATATTTGTCGCTAAGGTTGTGCAACGGAACCCACCCTCAGGTCCTTGCTGCCCCGAATACGTGTGCGAGTGTGAAAGCTGCGTCCACGAAAACGGAATATTCCCGGTAAGTAGCATTTGTCGACTTTCTCAGTACAAGGATATATCTTTTGTTGTTGACATCAGTTGAAAGGCATTTTACTATACAATGATGTGCACCTAGGTAAAAAAACGTTTTGTCTTATACAGCCCAACACGACATTTGCACTGCAAAATGACAATTGCCAAGTTGCAGAATGCGTCATCGACGAGACGACAGAATGTCCAAAAGTTGTTACAAAAGACAAGCATAATTGTGAACCCTTCAACGAGACAGAGTGTCGACTGGTAAGGTTTTTTGGGGGGTTGGGGGGGGGAGGGTGAAGTTGCGTCGTTAAAATCTTGCATGTAAAATGACTCAACTAGATAAAATTGACTTTTTACAATACGTATATATTTTATTTTTCGACCTGAAAACAGATCAGCACCGCAGGTTTAACAAAAGCAGTAATGTCACGTTTGGATTACTTAAGTGGTACGTTTACTAATTTTGAGTTTTTTATTTTAGTGTGGAGGATCCCAGGTGATTTCGGATTGCTGCCTTAAGTGTAAGTATTTGCTTTTCACTGTTCTCAGAGTCAGCATAGTGGGGTTGTCGTTCAAGCATAACACGGACTTAATAACTTGTCCCGAACAAGGATAATTTGATCTGTACATAACCTATTTTTCCTTAACTTATTGGGTAATATGATTTAAATTTTCGGCAACAGTTGTGTAGATGATGCCAAGACACTTAACACAGCGATAAACTTTGTAAATCTATTTCAGGCGACTGCGGCAAATGCAGCAAAAAAGTGAAGAACTTTACACTGAGCGCCACCCTTGATGGTCAGTTCTGTTGGACGCCGCGTGAAGTTGACGTGAGCGTTTGTGAAGGGCCTTGCACCACGCTGCGGGGTCACAACGTGCTTACAGGGGAAGTTGAAGGTGAGACACTTTTGTGGATCTAGGATTGCAGCATCCGCTGTAATCACTTTGCAATGAGTTTGCAAAACAGTGCTACAGAGAGATCAAAACTTAAGAGAAACTCCAGTAAAAAACGAGAAAATCTGGCAAAAAAGCTTTGTTTTTTGTTGTCACCAAGCCGTCTTCTTTACTATTGTTAAATATTACCACGTTTTAGCACTTTTAATTTTCCCATATTGCTTCGTCAACTGAATTTAGGAAGCCCTTTTTTACTTGGAATGTATTAACAATTCAGTTTTAGGTCACACAAATCACCTAAATTTAAACCATTTTTCTGGCGTAGTGTGCTCCCTTCAGTTTGTTATACTTAGTATTCTGTTGCATGTAATGACTTTTTATAAACACGACTGCAAGTTCTGTTATTTGTCTAGGCGGATGCAAGTGCTGCAAGGAGACCAGCACCTTACCAAGAGAATATCCCATGGTTTGTGTGGACGACGTCCCTCGAGTTCACAGTTATGCTGAAGTGGTTGGATGTGAATGTGGTGAAGTGGAATGTGACGCCACCGAATTACGATCCTCCAATCCAGTTGCTCCTGTAATCCAGTCGGATGCCCTGCCTGTTCTCCCACCGAACATTGCGGCCCCATGACAGACGTGGTCCGCCGTGCTCTTATTCGCTGTTACCGCTTTACATACGCTTCAAGCCAACCAATTCTAAGTCAGATGGTGGATAAACGCACGGCGACCGCTGGTGCAACTGTCCTTACATGATTTTTTATGTTAAAATGATTAAACTACAGCTAATTGTGTGTTGCAGTTTGGACAGTTATTCGGATAGTTGCTCCGGCCTTTTCGCCTATCTGTGGTGTGCTTAGTTTTATTCGCTTAAAGACTGCAGTTCTTCAATCAATGTTAATATGTTGATTTTTGTGTGTTGTTTAAACTTAATATCAGTACATTTTTCATATGCGTAACTAGAGAAGGTTAACAAACTGTACGTGCATCAAAACACTGCAGTGTCTATAAAGTTACAAGAAATGTCAAAAATCCCTTACTGCTAGCAAGTCGTTCGTTAGCCATCCCTAATAATGCTTGTAAACAAACCTGAAACCTTCAAACCAAGAACATGTTGTTTGTCTTCTGCCGTCTTGTCCGCCTCTGACTGTGCTTTTAATTGGCTGTCACCGCTCGCCCATATACTTGTACAGACTCACCATCACCTTTATGTCAACTTAATACGGGAGTAAATGTGCAATACACAGTCCACTTAAATTCATCCAATTCATCCGAATCCTAACGCTTTTTGCGCTTCGTGATTGTTTGTCTTCGCTGGTTTTCACACAACAATGCATTTATCACCCGTTGCTTGCACATATTAAAGCTCGTCATTTCCTTTTTGTCGATAACACGGTCCTTGCTTGTAGTGTCCAGTTGTAGTGGCATGACCTGGTCTAATCAGCAGATTGAATTGAACCTAAGTAGAGGAGAATTTCTAATGAGGGTCGAACGATATTAAGAAACGGTAGCATGAGTATGTTAGTTTTGTTTGGTTACAAAACGTATGTTTAATACATTCCTAGGATGCGCTTAGCTTATGTTTAAATTAGATACAAATCACAATACATTAGAATCATAACTTGTACTGCTACGGATTATTAAAAAAAAAACAATGTACTGTCACGGATTATTGCCCAAATATTAGCGCGCCAAATTTGTTCTACAAATTATGTAAAACACTTATGGAACGCCAAAAAGTTAAGCAATACATGTTTTGTGATGTGAAGTACACCCAATAATGTAGAATCAAAGTTACCAACGCGCCTGGCACCTTTAAATTCCGTCATGCTTAGGTGAACGTTGAGGTTCCGGTCTAGTTCCTGTGGTTTTATCAGAATTGGCTGCGGAAATGTAAAACCTACACAGACATAAATATTAAGTTCCTAGTTTTTAGTCGCTATTCAGACAATGCATCTCCTGAACCAAGACTTAACACATAAGGTAAGAAGCAAAATATACTTTGTTTGAGTTGTTACTATTTGTATTCTCATCACAATAAGTGACAAAATCACAACGGCAGCAAATACAAGTCACAAGTGTAAAAGGGTAACTAATGTAAGCCTGGTTCACGATGCCTCTCTTTTTATGCCGCTCGTTGTGTAAATACTGGTTTCATAATTGGCAAAATGGTTGTCTTTAATGGTCACCTAGTAAAGCTGGTATTACTGCCCATGTCTGTATAAGGCATTTGTACCTATTGCACATTAGCGATTGTTTTACTGGGCCAAAATACAATAAAACCCAAACATGTTCGATGGTTAGTAACAAGTAAAATTGGTCCTGGTCTTGTCATGTTTAAAATTTAACCAAAAGGTTAATCAAAAAAGAAATGGTTCACCAACATAAACTGCACACTACAACATATCAATTAACATGTCAAAGTATACAACATGGTAAATGTACCTTACTACAAAAAGCGGAAAAAGTAAAAAATGGAAGACTACAATAACCCACCTTTTAGTACACATCTTACAAAGTGGGTCACAGGCAGCAGTAGAACTGCTTTACAAAGATCGCCGAAAAAGTTTATGTAATGATTTAGACTTTTTTGGTAAATTGATTTGACTGGAATATTTTTTGGACATTGTATAGGGTCATGCTGCATGATAGAATTTAACACTGGCAGATAGGCTTATTACATTTTATGGTATAAATATCAAATTAAGGTATCAAGTCATGGTCTAATTGAAATCTGTGAGCAATATATCTAAGAACTAGCAATAATTCAATTAACCTTTGAGTAAAACCTGAAAAGTAAAAAACAAGTACTGAGTAAGTTAATACATTAAGTAGTTCAAAAAAAGCGTTTTTGTGGTATTATGTAGACTGTGGTATTATTTAGACCCCTAAAATGTCTGGGTAAAATGACAAAAAACCTCTGATGCTAATATTGTCATGCGTTAGTAGTTGGTTCAATTGCAAGTGACCTTTCAAGGGATGTTCAAAGTAGAATAGCTGGCTATTCTAGAATAGTTGTTCCGAATCCAGAATATCGAATCCAAGTCTTATAATAATTTTGGCAGGATGACACACAAAATTGTATGTAACAAAACAACAATAAAGGACTGATTATTTAATATTTAAAAGGTACCCCGTTTCTTCTATTACATCTCCTGTAACCCAAGGGTTTTTTAAACAACGCATAAACGATGTCAGACGTGCAGTAGCTACAGATACGTGCGAAGGTTGTAAAAAACATTTGTAATCGAAACGTCTAAGCCAGTAAGGCAACTACTATTTTCCTCCCTGATGCCACCACAAATGCACAACTAAAACGAGTTGCACAATCAAGGACGCGTTTAAATTTTTGCTGATGCTGCAGAAAATCGTTGCGATTGTCCCGTTACTCGTTGCGCCCGTGTAGTGTTATTTTAACTGTCACGTTGAACTCGCGCGGCTTAGCATTAGCTAACAAGAAAACGAACGGCGCTGTTGCATCGAATGTCACTCACATTCACCAAAAAGGCAGACGAATAGCGCCCGCTCGTTTACACGTCGTTTTTGATGAAATAATATTGGTTCCAATTACCCGATATAAACGGCAAATTTGGATTCGAATCTGCTCGGAATCGAATCCTTGGGATTCGGTATTTTACTTTGAACATCCCTAGTTTGTTGTCGTTATCAGTGCAAACACATTTGATAATGACAACAGATTGTTAAAATGTTAGCACTGCACTATATTCACTATAAACAAGTTCTCTGGTTGTCACGTGTGAATTGATACTAATTTTCGAAACAATGACGCATGAGAGACATTAAAGATTTACAAGTTTGCGTCTAAAGATGTTAAACTTTAGGCGTAAAACCTCACCTAATATACCCATTTAAGATTGGGCGACATTGAAATAGCCATGTGGAGGGAACATTTTGGGTCGAGATTGAGCCTCGAGTTCGCCACTTCTGCTGTAAAACGCGCATCACGGAAATAGTCATTTAGTCTACCGTCGCCAAGAAACTAAAATGGGGTCGTCGTTTTCTAGTTATGCAAACAATAGTCTGTTTTATTGTGGATTTGACTTTCACTCACCGTCCGTCTNCAGTTTACGCAATAATTGTGCAAATTTGTGGCCATTGAATGGTGAAAATGTACAATATTGTTTATGATTACTCCTGGCTTGGCCGATTTAACTAAACTTTTTGTTAGAAAACGCACCACTAAAAACGTCTAAGCAGGACTAGAACCACGACCTCAGACGTTTTAGGTTTTGAGAACGCTTTGTTTTCCGGCTTATTGAAAAAATAATAATATTTTTTATGTTTCAGCTTGTGGTGGGGAGTTAACTGCCGACAAAGGATCGATTGAAACTCCCCTGTACCCGGGTGCTTACGAGGCTGGCCTTAACTGCACTTGGGTGATAACGGCTCCGGAACATTATAAAATCAAACTCACCTTCGATGACTTTGATCTTGAAAGTTCAGAAGAATGCCGGTATGTTTTAATAGATATTTTCAGGTTGATCCAACTAAGTTGGTAACTGCAGGCGTCTCTCCTTTTGGTCTTTTTTTCTGAATATTGGTACAAATAAAAAAAACACCCCATCGTGATTCGAGACTACAAAATATTTGAACTTCTTGTAATAACTTTCAACAAACATCAATTTGCCCTCAACTTAAGCGGTGTGTAATTTTTTTCATCGCAGGGACGACTACCTTATACCGATTGGTGTCAGTTTACCATCCATCCGGTATTGTGGCGAAAATCTGAAAACAACCACCACCTATTCAACCGGAAACTCCATCATGTTAGAATTCGTGTCAAACGGTTTCATAGAATCGAAGGGTTTTCTGCTTACTTACACTTTCGAAGTCGAACGTAAGTGCAAGGCGTCAATCTCGTAAATCGTTGTTTCTTTGTTGCTCACATCATGTTCACTATTGCAGCAAACTGTCAAGAAAGCTGTTTCAACGGGGGAGAGTGCTCAGGCATCGACACCTGCACTTGTGAACACGGCTTTATCGGTCACAGATGTGCTTACAGTATGTAACATCGGTTCTACATGTTTTTTTTATTTCTGATGTTCTAATAAAGATTTTGCCTAGTATGGCGTTGTCCTCACGTTGGTCACTTTAGTTTTAGCTAACCATTGGCAGAATTATTAAGTGTTAATTTGACCACACAAACTACACAATACACTACATTACCACTGAAGGCTGTGGTATTTACATGAAAAAAACATCAAAATTTACTTGTTTCTTTGTTGCTTTCTAGGTAGCTACCATCCAGCTAGCGAACCAGTGCGTCCGACTGAAGATTTTGTTTTCCCCTTGCATACTTGTTCTGTGTTTGGTGATGGAACAATACGGACCTTCGATAACACCGTATTCTCCTTTCTTGGTTCCTGCCAGTATATTTTGTCAAGAACGACGGAGCCCGCGGCAGCAGAGTCCTTTACCGTGGGTTTCTGCTAATTATGACTATATGCACATTCTAATGTCGCGTCCTTTACTATACTTCAGTAATAGAACATTAGTTTTCATGTCATTGCGTCAATGCATTAATTGCCCCACAACTTAAAATTATTTGTGGTTTGTTTCCCTAATATTGAGAATTACGAACTAACTGGAAAATAAATCTGTTATATTTATTTAGTTTCTTTCTACTTACAAAGTCCTGCAATTACAACAAACTCGGCACCACTCTAACTTAGACCTATCCTTCATCGCATAGATTCTTATCCGTTATTACTCAACTTGTCCCGCGGACCAGAACGGCTGCATCCAATACATCACATTGTCGTACGGCTCTTCCATCTCTGTTCGAATCGACAGGGACTCGAACATTACTGTGGACGGCGCTCCGTAAGTTTTCAAATCTTCAGTTTTCGAAACTGTGGCTCACACTTAGAGAGAGGTGTGAAATAACATCTACCTCATTTTCTGAAGAATGGCCATCACTGTGTTTTTTTGTTCGTTTACTTGGCAGTGCCATTTAAATTAAATTAATTATACACATTACTTTACTGAAATAGTTGGCTTCCATTGTATATTTACGGGTGTCCTGTGCTGAAAATATATTTCGTTTTCATGTAGTTTGTGAGTATGCAGTCACATCTGTTAATTTAAAAAGTTGTTGTGTCCCTTTTTGCATTGCAGAGCAACTCTCCCGTTTGCAAAGTACGGTTTAACGATCACGGAAGCCCAGTACAACATCTATGTACAATTTGGCCAGCAAAAACTAACAGTTGATAAGAACCTCTTTTCGTATGATCTAACGGTCAGCAGTAGCCTTGCAGGCGCTGTTGAAGGCTTATGTGGAAACATGGATGGCATAAGTACCCCGGATTCCGTGTCTGGTATGTGCAAATTGTGATTTATTATTGCTTAAAGACACGAAGCCGCAATAGGTTGTGTTCTCGCATGTGTTTATTGTTAGTTAGGATATTCGATTTTGGGCAAGTTATTATAATCTACTGGATTAAAACCATTTACAGACACGGGAATCAAATCATAACACAAGGCCATTTCATACACAATGTTATCATTGACGTCATTTTTTGTTTTTTAAAAAACTCTTCCTGTTTTATTTTAGCCGCAAACAGGCATCTAGAATGGAAGAAGAATGATGCGGGGGAGACATGTAACACAGCTCCACAATCGAAGGAGGATGTTTGTAGTGAATATGACCGAAAAGTAAGTGCTTGATACTTACCTCACCAGTGACAATCCTTTAAAAAACTGTTATGAGGTGTTTGTGTATTTGTTTTCCTAAAACGAAGTGTATAAGTTGAGCGAAACAAACAGAACATTTTTCGTTTCGCTGTATCTAATTCAGGGGGTCTTTAGCCAGGGCACCCGTACCCTTTATGGGTTTGAAAATACTGAATCATTCTATATTACATTACACCTATAACATCCAAATTTTCCATTTCAGAGCCGCCCCTTCACAGTACACGCATTATTATACAATTTGTTTTTTCACAATTCCATATTATTATCATTTCCTTGCGTTTCAGCTTGCCATGACAATTTGTTCGGTACTGAAGACTTACGCCTTCGCAAGTTGCCATCAACACATCGACGTTTTCGATGCGTTTGAATTGTGCGTTACCGACGTTTGCAAATGTGATTTCCATAAGCAGGCGGACTGTCATTGCGGGGTCGTGTCAAAATATGCACAGGATTGTGCCAGGGCTGATTATTCAGTTGGCACGTGGCGAACTCCCACGTCATGTGGTAAGTATGTGTGGTGACGTCAGGTTTGATGACGTCTTCAAGTCATTCTCTACCCCTTTTTTGCAGACCGCCCGTGCTCAGGCAAT
>QXVZ01022341.1:0-10881 GCA_008931825.1 Phallusia fumigata | reverse complement strand
TCAACAACAAGGCATTGAAAAAGCTAGCCCACCTAAGCAATACCATGTGAAAGTCGACATCGACAATACCTCGAACCAAACGCCTTATACAACTGCCGCTGAAACATAAATCGGCGATATAGTACATATCTAGTAGCGACATGCATCACGTTATTGTTTCATGTTAATTTGTTTGTTTGTTTCATTTTTAACCTCGGGTGGAAATGACGCCTGAATGCGCGAATAAGCTATGAGTCCACCGTCGAGCAACCTGACCCATTGCGGTTCGGCTGGATCTTTTTTTATTTTTTTTAAGTTGGTGGTGACTTCAGTTTGGGTCAAACCGTCGGGTCTACTGGGATGGAGCAATGCCGCTTAAGTTTTTCGCTCAAGGAAACACAAGTGACCAAGACGGGATTCGAACCCACAACCTTGAGCTAGCCAACCGGCAATTTGATCTTGAGAATGAAATGTTTTGCTTTAGGTTAGCGACACGGAGCTGAGACAGGCAACAAGCGATTTTTCCCACTACCCTCCTCAGACGAAGGAAGAACTCTACTACCGAAGAATCTTTGAAGGAAAATTCGGCACGGAAAACGTCCATTTAATTCCTGCCGCTTGGAGGCAGAAGTGGGTCGAAATTAATACTGGCGGTGGGGAGTTGGTACAATATGACAACAAAACAAAAAATCACGATTTACCGTAGTAGTATAACAGTTTTGTGAGGACGCATTGGAAGCTGTCGCTTTATGTAATATTTTATATACCGTTATTTAATTTTTATTTACATTATCGTTGCATAATTGACAGCAGAAAATAGTGACTTTTTTACAAAATATAAAAGAAAGTAGTTGCTTATCTATCTGCATTGTTTTTTTTGTATAAGTTGGTACAAGTTATTAAATTTGCTTTATTCATCAACATTTCCCGCTTGCCGGATTTTAAAGCGCAAATATCCTTTAAAAGCTCAAAATATGTTGCATTATTTACCTTACGGTTGCAAAAGTTGAGGCCAGTGTAGGAGAGGCTTACTAAGGTTCGTTGTAGGCAGTGCCAATGTTTTCAGAAAGAACTGAAGAATATGTTTCTGTAAATAGAAGGAAGTGGTTTGGTACAAAACATCACAAACACAGAAGATTTGCCCACAGTCCGATATAACAACACTTAGCTGGACGTTCGGACGTATTTGTCACCTACACAAAGCTCCAAGCCAAGTTACATACAACCAACCAAGAAAACTAGCTGGGTAAAACAAAAGGTTTTTATTACAACGTAAATGCCTTCATTAAAGAACTTTTAGTAAACCCAACATGATTCAAAGGGATTGTCACGAAATTGAATCTGGGGTCAGAGCCGGAGTTGTGCGAACTCCCAAGGTTAACAGTTCAAAAATTTACTATATCTAAATCAAAACGCAAACCTAGTAATACTCGCCGGTTATTTCTATTTCACTACTATAATGGTTAGGAGATAAAAACCGTGAATAAACTAACATTGCAACCTGTTTTCTAAAACGTTAAGAGAATAAAGTTTAACGTCACGATACCAAAAAATGGTGCATGATTTTGGAAATGATTTCAGGCGACTGTGTGGCAGACACCAATCGACCAACCCAAATGTCTTGTATTTGGCAGGAACATTTGAAGTTTTCCTCAACATAACTTTTTATTGTAACTGTACCTTTTTATTGTAACCATTTTTCTGATAAACTAAAATTCGGCGCAATTGTATTGTTTTACCACAATCATTTTATATTGCAAACACAGAACGTTTAATACCAGATGTAAGTTAAAATATAGCTCTTTACAGTGCTAGGCAGAAATGCATTAATCCTGCGGAGAAGGATTCAATTAATTTGGTGCGCATGCGTTTCTTTGTTTGCGATGCATTTAAGCATTTGCATCAGAGCTTGACATCATGTTGGAACAGCATTTAAAGAATCGCAATCTGCTGAAAACAACATTTACAACATAGTTGTGACGCATGTTTTGAAACTCATGCAGTAAATTTAAAACCGCACAAACAACTCTCTGTGTGCCAAAGGTCAATGCTCAATGCGTCATTTTTTACGATGTAGTTAAACAACGTGGATAAAACAGAAAATTTCGTCACAACAATGTTCAAAGCAGATCAGATAAAAGCTGTATTTGCCAAGGTTTTATTAATGCGATGACTGTAGAAAATTCGGTTGTACTTTCGACGCACCAGCGATAAAAATGTAATAAAGACGGTTAATATCAAAATCGCCCCACCACCCCAAAATATTATGAAGCAATGTATTAAAGTGCACTATTTTAGGTTAGAACAATACAAGAAGATTTATCGCGATAGATGAGCAATGGATGGTGGGACGATAACAGGAAAGCACCCAAAATCGTATATAAAGGTACAAACACAATAGCCACGAAACGAAATTTTTTTATGCGACGCCAGTGGAGAGTTAAAACGACGCACAAGGGATTAAAGCGAGGGAGCGGACTCAGGCGTTGTTGGAAATGGCGCAAACGATTGCCAAAGGTCAAAAGTGTTGAAGAAAAGTTAAAATTGAATCTTTCGGTTGCTTAACGAATAACAACGAGTAGTTGGTCTTGTAAAACCTAGAAACTAAACAAAGGAAATCTAATTGGGCCGTCGGCCAACCTCATGCAATGAAATCGCGGATGACGAACGTGGTGTGTGTCTGTACACGGAAACCATTATACACACAAAGATCAACGCAGCACAAACACACGCCAAGACAGTCTCCATTGGTATCAAGTCCTAACGCACGAATGCCCAACCAAAAACAACAACATCACAAAAGTTCGAAGTACATATTTGGGTGGTGTAAATTTGGTTACACCATATGTGTGTCCGGATATTCAGGCCACCATGGTCAAAAACAGATCATCACAGTGCCTAGCGAAAACATGTTGAAGCCTACGGAGCTTTGTTTGAACAGTATTTGACAACCGTAACGTGCTGAAAACAATATTTACCACCAAAGTACTCCTATAAAACAAGCCTAATATTAGTTGTTACGCATGTTTGCAAAGCTCGTGTAGCAAATTAACAAATCGAACAACAAACTCTCTGTGTGCAATATACGTCAAAGTTGACTTAAACGTTGTATTTGAAACAACGTGCGTCAATGTAACAGAAGATTTCGTTGCAACATTGTAAGAACCATTTCAGAAAAAATACGAGTAAGGGTGGGGGTCAGGTATTGTTAGGAATGTTATTTGTAAGGGCAAAAGTAAAGAAAAGTTGGGTATGAAATTGAATTTTACTTTACAGAATACAACGGGTTGTGGCTCTTTTTTCTACAAAGTACTATGGGCTTGTTAAAAATCTTATTTTTGTGCTCCGCGTTACTAAGCATTTGTTTTGCGGAAGAAGGGAAGTCCTCAGTGGGGTTTAATAACACGCCAAGTGCACGATCGAACTGCAGTTGTTCGGATTTAAAAGATCTGCAAAATGTGGTGGCCGGAATGCAGGAGAGGCTTGACATGTTGGAAGGTAAGAAAAGCAAAAATGCCGACTGGACGGACTTATTATTCTGATCAGTATGTCAGAGCAAAGAATTTTGGTACCCTCGACACCAATTCTGCATCATTTAGCTCGTTCTTTCACCAAAAAAACAAAGTAACCAAAATATATATATTTTCACCATACCTATGTTTATTCTAGCAGTTTTGTCACAAACTTGTACTTTGGAGACAAACAGCGACGGTTTCACATACACAGGGTTACGTACGAAAATGCGCGCAGTATATGTTGTTTTTAGGCCTTCACAAAAACACCACCTGTGAGGAAGTTTGGAAAAGCGGGGTGACCGAAAGTGGAGTTTACACAATTTATCCCTTCTTTGATCGAAGCAAATCTCTTGATGTTTATTGTGATTTTACCATCGATCTGCCAGGATGGATGGTAAGGTTGCAAACAATTTATTCAGCTTTATTCTTTGTCCCATACGTTCTGTACCTCGCCAAATGCATTAATTACAATTTTTAGATGTTTCAACGACGTGAGGATGGCTCTGAAAACTTTTATTTATACTGGGACGACTACGTGAAAGGATTTGGAGACAAGAACAAAGAATTTTGGTTAGGTACTACTTCAAGATCTTGTTCATCATTGTGGGCAGTTTAGTGTAATGCAATTTTGTTTAGGATTGGAAACTCTGCACCAACTCACATCAGAGAGAAAGTTTGAACTCAGAGTGGACATGGAGGACTTTGAAGGACAAACAAGATATGCGAAATACAGGTCAGGGGTGAAAAACATTAAAGGCATTTCCAAACATTTGTTTGAAGTCAGCCAGTACCCAAAACAAAAAAACGCCCATTAATAATTAGGGGTTTCGACCAGCAGCGGTTATCAAGTTCACTGTAGAAATGTGGTTTTCAAGTTTACTGTAAAAAGCAAGCAATCTCCGCTCACCAAAATTTTGTGTGCAAGGCCTGAAATTTTTTATTTTAGGTTTATTTAACAAATAAATGTGTCATTTTCCATCTGGCAATGTTTTTTATACCCCGTAACAACTTACTCCTAAGAAACGACACGTATTGTGTAATGTTTTAAACGTTAACTTTTGCTGTTGCTTTTAGTTCGTTTAAAGTGGGGGGAGGAACTGGTTACACCATACAAGTTTCCGGATATTCAGGCAACGCAGGTGAAGTGTTTCAAAAATGTTTACCAGCTATTACTGCCGTGCCAAAAAATGGTGCGTAATTTTGGAACTGATTTCAGGCGACTGTATGGCAGACGCCAATGGAATGAAATTTTCGACAAGGAACAAAGATCAAGATTTATCTTCGTCAAATTGCGCTTCACTATATAATGGAGCTTGGTGGTATGAGAACTGCCACCATACCAATCCAAATGGATTGTATTTGGCAGGGCCACATCATTCATATGCAGATGGCGTTGAATGGTCAACATGGCGTGGGTTTAATTACTCACTGAAAAGAGTAGAATTTAAAATCAGACTCAAGTGACAATAATTTTGCATTCCCCACCAACATACTTTGCAATTGTTACTGTATACCTTTCTGTAAATAAGGTTTGAATAATTTTTCTCCGATAAACTGAAGTTCGTCCCAATTGTGGTGTTTCAATACTGAATTATTAAATTCAAATTGCTACACGATCGTGCAGTGATCCGGTGAATCATGCTCAATAACGCTAGATAACGTATTGGAACAGCATTTTAACAATCGTATACTGTTGAAAGCAACATTTACCACAAACAGAATTTAGAGTTAACTGGTCATTTAAGTAGGCAATACCTTAAGCAGAAGATAGCCCAATCCCAGGAATCACAGCGTATTCTTATGATAAGTAACCAATAAAAACATAGTTTGCAGGACAGAATGAGTTGTTTACGCGTACTTCAGCAAACAAACATGACAACACAAAATATTTTTAACAAATTTTGTAGGCCTATCGGAAGCAATAATGTGAGGAAAGTGTATTTGGGGTCAAAGCCAGAGTCTTGCGACCAACATTCAAATGTAAAATTCGGAGCCATATATGATGGACTTCAAATATCGAAACGCAATCCTCGTAATACTTTCCGTCTTGTCTCAGTTTTTTGCTGATAATAGCACAAGTTACGGGACTACAGAACAACACATTCTGGACCCAAAATCATACGGGCCAAGACCGTGGCTTAGATAAATTGTGCCTCTTCATATCATGGACAGAAGTGTGTGATGTATGTACGCTAAACTAATTTACAGTATGTACGTGGAAGAGTGATTACAACATAAAGTAAAGTCATGTTCCTGTTCGCTTGCAGTGTAGGTGCGTAGGTAATTTAAGTGGTAACAGCCCAAGCAGCAATATTACGAAAAAACCACAAGGGTTTGCGCTAAAGAAACTTTACACGTTATGAGCTCATTAAACAAAGGCGTTTCGAAGTAAAAAAACAACCGGTTTCATGTGGGACTAACCACAAACAATTAACATAGGTGATCTACACACATAACTCATGACATATGTACGTGTATGTGGTCCAACTTGTTATGTGTTTTTTGGTTGTAGAAGTGCAAACGGTCTTCGAAAGGTGCGTTACTTAGAAAAAGGGAACGGTTGCCGTTTACAACAAAAACCGTGATCCAATCTAGTAGTGAACTGAGAATTAATACTGCAATCGGACAAGTGTGAACTGTACAAGTCCATCAGTCCAAGTAAAAAGAACCAGGAAGTCTTCTCAAACCCGCGCCTGTGTTCTTTTAGATATAAAGCAAATCGAAACTGGAAACTGACTAACAGCTACCTCGCTGCATGAGACATCCCGGCAAAGAGCAGGAGCGCAGACAACTCCGCCTTTTACCGGATAATGGGAGGTGGATTTTAAAACACCAATGCCGTCTATTTATCCCATGACAATTTGTAGGTGGAAACTGAATAACAGACACCTCGCTGCGTTTAAAATCTTGGTGGGTGAGGTTTACAGCATATTTCGGTATTCTCTTGACTTCAAACGGATATAGACTGCATATTTTAAAAACAGACATTGTTGAATGCAAAATAAACTTTAACCTAGTGTACAGCAAAACTCGGAACAACCCACTGACTTTGCATTTATCTCCAACACGGTAAAATAAAGAGACCAAATGTCCATTGTCACAGACACAAAAGTTTGCAGGCAAATTCACTGTGCACCACAAAATAATGTCTTATTAGTGCCTACGTTCAAACATAACCAAACAACATACCCAACAATATAAACAGTTGACTCGCGCGCAAAGCACAACTATTTTTTAGTAATTCAGAAATAGTACGCTAAACTAGTTGACAGTATCTACGTGGGAGAAAGATTACAACATAAAGTAAAGTCATGTTCCTGTTCGCTTGCAGTGTAGGTACGTAGGTAATTTAAGTGGTAACAGTCCCAAGCAGCATTATTACGAAAAAACCACAAGGGTTTGCGCTAAAAAAACTTTACACGTTTTAAGCTCATTAAACAAAGGCGTTTCGAAGTAAAAAAGAACCGGTTTTATGTGGGGCTAACCACAAACAATTAACGTAGGTGATCTACACACTNTGACAAATATTATGCTGTGACATGTTTTATATGTGTACAAATGTATTCAAGATGGTTATTGCATGGTAATACTGATGTGGTAATATTCTACGAAATACAGAAAATACCGATTCAAAATTTCTGCTTATCATATCAAAAACCATTACTGTTGACGAAAAGAGAGAGTTCGCAAAATTTTTGCAGAAAGCTATCCCCGATCCAGCCCAACGTCCCTTACAAGGTCAGCGTAATAATGGCGGAGATGGAGAAGAAAATAACATAAATATTTAAACATAAACAACAACGAAATTCCAATTGTTTTTGTTGTCCAGTGATATAAATTTACTATTCGAATGCATTATATAAACAAAACTGTTTTGCTGTGACATATTTTAATGTGAAAAAATATATACCCGAGAAACTATTGTGTGATGCTACTGATGCAATTGTAGCCTTCTGCAGCAGGAAACAAGAAATTTTTCAGTAAAAAAAACCGTCCGCATGGAGAAGTTTCTTTCGACAAAATCTAATTGAAAAGATAAAACCCACTGTAACTTCATCTGTTTACAGGCGGTATAGGATCTGGTTAAAAAAAATATATTAAGGAAAAGATTATTAAAAACGCAGAAAAACAAACCATAACAGATATTTGAGACAAAATTTGCAGTGTCTTTTCCTATAACTCTCCCTCTGGGGATAATGCAACTTCATTCATCTATGACAGTGGTTCTCAACGTGGGCGCCAGCGCCCCCTGGAGGCGTTTGTTATCATTAAGGTGGGGAGGGGGTTTGGGGGGGGGGAGCGGTAGAAAATAAATGGGCGATTGGGGACGCTGAGAGAAAATCGGGCAGTTAAAACAAAACAAAGCTCGCAAGATAATTAACTGTGTTTTAATGATGATGTCACTATGCAGTCTGTTTATATCACGATGCGTCATTTCTCGTGGCTTGTCTGCACTTAAATTTGCAGCTAGTACTTTTAGTTTGGGTTTGCTTGGCATGTTGCATTATTCTATCAGCACTCAGTGATCAGCTATAGCAATCGACAAATGGTAACAGGTTAAAAGCAATGAGCGCTGTCTGCGTATTATTTTGAAACTGGTGTCTGTGGCATAACATTTGTGCTACAAAGATCTCATGAAAATAAATAAAAATAAATATATAGAAATAAATATTATTTTAACTTTTTTTCTTAACGTAGGCCCCCATAGTAAAATCAAAGATAAGATTTTCTAAACGATACCCATTTGTTTGAGAAAATTTGATTGCGCTGTAAAACTTTACACCCACAAAGCTTCGAGGGATACGTAGGTCAAGATTCGCGTAACAAACCAGCAGCACACTGAAATATTCCACGGAGAATCCAAACTGTGTTGTAACTGTCAAATTACATTCGGTAGTGTTTAACCAACAGTGTTTCACAGAGGTTAGTCTCAGAGATGGTGGAAAAACGTCATATTACGTCCCAAGGTTAGTCTCAGAGATGGTGGGAAAACGTCATATGTCGCAATCCTCTTTGAAGATTGCTCTCTAACGCCACCGGGTGAATTAACAAAAAACTCTGCTCACAACCATGATTGGAAAGAAATCATTTGCCCAAGCTGTTATCGGTGGCGGGCGCTTAAATTGGTAAAAAATGGTGTTACAATATGCCGTGTGCAAATAGATTGGTGCTACCCAATAGGAACTTTTGCTTTGTACTCGTCGAATTTAAAAACTGTCAAAGCATCAGCTGTTAAGCAATTTGAACCACGCTTGGGAGCAAGCAAATTAACAGCTATGAGTCAGCAGGGAAAATACAGTAATACCTCGATCTAGAAACTGGCAGAATCCTAACTAGTTCGGACATGGCGTAATGTTTTTTCTCCAGTTAAGAGGAACTGGTGGTCATGGGTGACACACAGCAATCACCAAGATGTAATCTACAGAGTGTATATGTTTTATCCCAAACGTGAAGTTTCTATAACTTAGCCAATTTAAAGGAACGCGCAGGTAGCTATGGGATCAAAAAAATATAAAATAACTTCGAGCCACTATACCATGCATTATATCTATTAAAATTGTATGTTATTGGTATAGACTTAGCCAGGTTTCACTTTCCAATTGAACTTAAACTGTTTTGCGGCTAATGTACACATTAAAGGAAGTATGCTAAGAAGCATCACCACAGCGCTTTGGCCTCCCGGTCAACAATTCTTAAGAATATCGCGTCAAAGGCCAGGTGGGTTTACGCTATCTTGTCACATGACAAACAAAGCGAGTGCCTTTAAAATATTTCCACAAATATCCCCAGGACCCCACCTTTAAAACCTGTTTCGAAGAAGGAGCAAGATACATACATTGCAGCAAAATGCTTTGTCCTGAACGTCGACGTGTTTAATATTTTGTCGGTAACATTCTTCGTGTTGGCAATTATCCAAATTAGTTTAAACGCAGCACCACTTTACGCAACGCGTCAGTTTAGGAGCGAAATTGCCGACCTAAACGATCTAGACATGCGCCAAGGATATACGGACTTGAAATTTCTGCTAAAAAAACAAAAACAACTACTGTTGACCAAAAGCGAAGATTCGCGGAGTAGCCTATCTGCAGGATGTTATTATTAATCCAAACCAACATGAGGTGCAAGGGGCTGATTAACCATTACGCAAGAGGCACCACAAAAAAGATAGCTAGGAAAAAGATTTCAAATTTAACAAGAGCACCTAAAGTGTCCGCTGAGTTTTTCGTTAAAATGAAGACCCACCTAATTAAAAGAGACCAACTGTTATTTGCCTTAACCTCCTTATCCGTTCACGACATTTTATCTCTGCAAAGTGGTTACGTATGCACAGCTCCGAGCAAAGTAACTTACAACCATATTGCCACGAAAGTGTGTTTGGGATCACAACCGGAGTCAAAGGTCAAATGTGCAAAAATTTAGCCAAACCAGGTAGACTGTTAAACATCGAAAGGCAATTTTTGTAGTACTTACTGTCTTCACAAAAACACAATGTTTACATCCTGTTGGGTTGTAAAAATTTTTGCTTGAGCCGCATGTTTTGTATTTTGATGAACCCTGTCCGTTATTGAGTAATGCTAAACGTACATTTAATTCCTGCCGCTTGGAGGCAGAAGTGGGTCAAAATCCATACTGGCGATGTGGAGTTGGTACAATATGACAACAAAACAAAAAATAGGGATTCAACTTCTTAGTATAACATTTTCGTGAGGTCTTAAACCGCAACAGGACGCCAAGTTTAAGTAATATTTTTATGTTCCGTTATTATTTCGTTGCATAATTGACAGCAGAAAACAGTGCCTTTTACAAAATCAGTGGTATTAGATAAGTACGAGTATGTTTGGAGTAGCAGGTGAGAAAATATACATTTGTTGCAATTCGTAGAGCTTACATAAGAAGTATTGGCTTATTAGATTACATTATTTTTACGTAGTATGATGCAACTTACTAAATTCCCAGGGAAAATTAACAAAATTTTCCGCTGGCGTATTTTAAGGCGCAAATAACCTTTAAAATATAACTGATGGTATTATGTGGAAAAATTGCTAAGCGCAAAATATGTTTCATTATTTACCTTAGGGGTTGCACTAGTTGGTGCCAGTGGAGGTGAGGCTTACTAAGGTGCGTTGTAGGCAGTGCCATTGTTTTCAGAAAGGACTTATGTATCTGTAAATAGAAGGATATTTGTTTGGTAAATTCATCACCAAAAAGGTTAATTGAAATTCAAAAAGATGCCCACATAAAAGTTAGAAATAAAAAAAGTGGATTGTAAACGACAAAATTTAGAAAATTATCAAATGCAGTGTATAATTTGCCAGAGGTTGTGATGGAAGCATGTAAAAACTGAATTGTCTGCAAATTTATAACTAACTGTAGTATTTTCCGTCAA